>OX608073.1:206337971-206652024 GCA_951509635.1 Eupeodes luniger | reverse complement strand
ACAAAGCAATCGAACCCTTGTAAACCAGTGAGGACTGTGTTCATCAGGCGTTGGAAGGTTGCAGGAGCATTTTTTAACCCAAATGGCATCCGATTATATTCATAGTGTCCAAACGGAGTGCTAAATGCAGTCTTGCATCGATCTTTCTTGTCCATCAGGATTTGGTGAAACCCTTTAGCCAAATCCAAAGTGCTGAAATATTTAGCTCTACCCAATTGATCAAAAATATCGCTAATATTTGGTAATGGGTAAGCATCGCCGACGGTTAAGTCATTCAGTTTCCTGAAATCTACAACCACCCTCCAACGTTTGCTTCCATCACTTCCGGGTTTCTTCGGAACGAGGAGCAAGGGTGAGTTCCAGGGACTCGAGCTTGGCCGCACGATGTCATCGTCTAACATCTCCTGCACCTGTTTATGGATTTCTTCCTTTTGGCTTTCTGGGAGTCGGTAGGGTTTTATGTAGAGGGGGGCTTTACTTTCGTCAGTACTGACTTTATGAGTGATGGAGTCGGTATTGGTGAGGTGATCTCCCTCCAAATAAAACAGATCGTTGTACTCCCTACAAATCTTGAGGATCGATTCCTTCTCTTCGATGTTACAATGGTCTAATACTAACATGGATTCTAATTTTTTCCATACGTTTTTTCAATTTTGCAGTGGAAATTACTTGTATCAGCTTGGTCGTACTGATCTAAGTTATCCCAATTCAAATGTTTATTATATATCTCTATGGGTTTTTCCGTTTCTAGGGTGTTCATTGCTAGTACTTTTATCTTATTGTTTTCTGGTCTAACAATGGTTTCACCTATATAAACGCCTGGGGAAATTTGTTGTTTCCTAACAACAATGTCCTTGAGACTATTACCATGTTCAGTAAACGGGATTTCAATCATTTGTTGACTACGGGGGGGAAGGGTTATTATTGAATTAATAGAACTTTTAATATTGATACTTTTGGATGTATCCTCCTTTAAATTTGTTTCAATTATTGCTTCAGTTTCCTTGCTCTTTTGGCTTTTGTTTTCTGAAGTTTTTTTATTTTTAATGTCTGCTTCAGTTTCCTCGCTTTTTTTGCTTTTGTTTTCTGAAGTCCTATTGTTTACTCTACCTGCTACGTCCTCTGCCGGTGTAGTCTTATGGGTAGTTTTTTCTTCTACTTTTAACGGAGAAGGTGATGATTCTCTGCCGCTGGAATCAGTATCCATTTTTTGCTTATTGGATTTTTGGTTGATGGTGGCTTCATTGGATTTTAGAACAGAATTGTTCTCCTCCGCCTTTTCATCACCTTTTGTTTCCAAGTCATAGCCCGTAGGCACCGCCTCGTGAGGGTAGCTTTGTTGGTACCTTTTTCAGCTACAGAGTCATCACTTAAACTCATCTCGTTAATTTCTAATACCCTTTTTTTTGTAATTTACCTTACATCTGTGTTTACTGAGGAAGTCGTTTCCAGTATACCATCGTAGGTTAGATTAATTCTTTCCGTTAAAACTTGGAAAGGGTGTTTTAAAGAAAGATTCTCCTTTTCGTTTACTACAAAAGAACCTGTTATCTCTCCTAGAGTGAAAGTCGTGCTACCCGAAATCGTGGATAGAGATAAAGAGCAGGTTTTATTTAGATTCGCATCTGCCCCTGGTCTGTATTTAAACAGGCTAATTTCCGCCCAGTGTCGACTAGGAACGTGGAGTATTTCCTGTCAGAGGGCCGAAATTGAATTCGCACAACTGGTTCGTCGAATTCTGGGCAAAGCGAAACTGTAATGCTTTTAGTATCTAATTTGGACAGTCGACCTTCGCATCCATTCGGGAGGGATGGCCGATGTCTTCCTCCCGAACACATTCGTTTCCCGAATCATGTTGGTAGGGATAAAAATCTTCACCCGATTGCCAGTTTCTGTATCTTGGTCGGGCGTTGTACTGTCGTACATTGCTAGTAGAATGGGTTTTGTTGTTGTTATTCGGATTATCCTTAAACGGGTTAGACGTGTTCGAGGTTCCCTGACCTGTCTGCAACCGTTTAAGTCTACATTCCGACTCACGGTGATTGTTCTTTTTGCAATAATTGCACACGATCGATTCTCGCTTTTTTTGATTTGAGGAGTTGGAGTTGGAATTTCTATTTGGGTTACTGTAGCAGGCTTCCCTAGAATGGCCTACTCTGTTGCAGATCTGACATGTTGGACTAGACGTTTGGGAGAAATTTGAATATGAGCGGCCCTGGTTGATCGATGTGGAAGGGGCAACTCGTTCCAACCTATTCGAATGTTCCTCAGCATATGCGATGGATCTTTTTAAATCCGACTCCCATGTGCTTGAACCATGAATCTGAGGTTTTGATTCTTCAGACCATCCTCAAAGGTTTGGATTGCTAGTTTGTCATTCTCTTTAAATAAGAAAGTAACAACTGCCTCTTCTGTGGAACTAGCGTACGTAGCAGAGTTCAGAGAGTTGAGAAGCTGGCTTATGCGATCGCCAAACTCCTTAACCGACTCTCTCGTTCTCTGACGAGCAGCCAGTAGTTCATTCTGAGCGGAGGATCTTGATTTCACCACCGTATATTCCTTTTTTAGGAGAGAATGTAATTCCTCCCACTTGTTCACTGTTTTGAACTGAATAAATTCAAAAGCTGGACCTTCGAGTCTAGTTTTCACTAGGCTTAGGAACAATTTTTGTTCAGTGTCTGTTTTAACAGACTTAAACAATATGTCCCCGCAGGCCAAAAATTTTGCTAGGTCTCCCGGTTTCCCGTTAAATACCGGTACTATTGTGAGTATGTCGTTTAGACTGATCTTATACTCTGGGTTAGTCATTTTATTGAAAAAATGGAAAGGCAACTCCTCGAAAAATGAAGCTTTTAGAAATTGATTACGGGTAGTAATTTTGGAAGGTAACGATAATGACACTTATAAGAAAACCGACCGAGTTTAAACGCACTCGAAAACAAGGTATAAAGAATGGTAAAAAAAATCCAAGCAAAAAGAAATAATTTGTAGATATAATGTATGTAGTGACTTATATAAATTGAAAAATATTAATAAAGGAGATTTTGATGCACGAAAAAAAAAATTTCTATTTGTATTTATTTGTATTTATGAAAATATGGTTTTGACTAAATTAATAATAGTGATTTTTTTCTTACTAATGTGATTTCTATTTGCTGATGTTGATTTTGTTGATTTTGCTGATTTTGTTGATGATATTGATGAAGGCGGGTGTTGTCTTGTTTTGTTGATGTTGATGATGATGGTGATGATGATGTCTTCAGATGTTGTTGATGTGTAGTGCCAGGCAAGCTTCACGCCCTACAGTTGTTATAATTACAACCTGGTCTTTTTCACTGCCTACTGTCTGCCAAATGCTTGCGCTCTATAGCTAGCAAGGACTTACAATTGTAGGACTTCTAACACTTTTTTTTTTTTCACTATTTTCACCCCTTTTTTTTTCGCTTATTGTCTCCCTTTTCCTTTTTTTTTTTTTTTTTTTTTTTTTTTACTTTAAACTTTAAATTTTTTCTTTTAATCTTTTCACTTTTACACTTTTAAAATTTTCTGGTGTATAGCCCCAGAACGCATCAAGAGTCAGTATGTCTTGTTTTGGTAGTTATCCCACCGCTGCCACCAATGTTTCGTTTCTGCCGTGCTTCCTTGTAGTAAGGGAAGAGCAGATCACGGAGAGTTGAAAATAAAAGACTTTAGATTTAATTTAAGTTTTATTTATTTGGTTTCTTTTCAGTAAAGGCCCGCTGTCTCAATGCGTGGCTGCGACCTTAGCTGTTAGTATTCTAATCTCAACTCTGCCATTCTTCCCATTTGGTTCTCTATTTATCAGTTTTCGTATTCTCTACTTTCATATACTTTACTTACCATCACCAAAACCAGGTCACTTTCATCGAGTTTACCACCAGGCCACACACCGTGGTCACAATTCTTCATTCATTGTTACGTAGAACATACCTAGACCTTTATGCCGATCGTATGGTGACCCACTCAAGTACTTCTGGGTGTGTCATCATCGATCGCAGATGGTAGGTTTCCTATTGCACATTGCACTTGACATACTCTATTGCATTGCAGTTGTTTGTTTACATTTCTGCATTCGCTACAACAGAGGCGCGCATATGGCGTCATTATGTAAGTATTGCAAAGTATTGTTCTATAATAAGAATGAAATGGAAATTATGCTTGGTCGGTGTTTTATTTCATGGTTCATTGGTTGGGTGCCCTTTCGATGGGAATTGGCTTTCAATGAATGGTGTTGAATGATTTATTTGGGGTTTGAGAATAGTTGTGGCTCGCGGGTCACAACATAATAATAATAATAATAATAATAATAATAATAATAATAATAATAATAATAATAATAATAATAATAATAATAATAATAATAATAATAATAATAATAATAATAATAATAATAATAATAATAATAATAATAATAATAATAATAATAATAATAATAATAATAATAATAATAATAATAATAATAATAATAATAATAATAATAATAATAATAATAATAATAATAATAATAATAATAATAATAATAATAATAATAATAATAATAATAATAATAATAATAATAATAATAATAATAATAATAATAATAATAATAATAATAATAATAATAATAATAATAATAATAATAATAATAATAATAATAATAATAATAATAATAATAATAATAATAATAATAATAATAATAATAATAATAATAATAATAATAATAATAATAATAATAATAATAATAATAATAATAATAATAATAATAATAATAATAATAATAATAATAATAATAATAATAATAATAATAATAATAATAATAATAATAATAATAATAATAATAATAATAATAATAATAATAATAATAATAATAATAATAATAATAATAATAATAATAATAATAATAATAATAATAATAATAATAATAATAATAATAATAATAATAATAATAATAATAATAATAATAATAATAATAATAATAATAATAATAATAATAATAATAATAATAATAATAATAATAATAATAATAATAATAATAATAATAATAATAATAATAATAATAATAATAATAATAATAATAATAATAATAATAATAATAATAATAATAATAATAATAATAATAATAATAATAATAATAATAATAATAATAATAATAATAATAATAATAATAATAATAATAATAATAATAATAATAATAATAATAATAATAATAATAATAATAATAATAATAATAATAATAATAATAATAATAATAATAATAATAATAATAATAATAATAATAATAATAATAATAATAATAATAATAATAATAATAATAATAATAATAATAATAATAATAATAATAATAATAATAATAATAATAATAATAATAATAATAATAATAATAATAATAATAATAATAATAATAATAATAATAATAATAATAATAATAATAATAATAATAATAATAATAATAATAATAATAATAATAATAATAATAATAATAATAATAATAATAATAATAATAATAATAATAATAATAATAATAATAATAATAATAATAATAATAATAATAATAATAATAATAATAATAATAATAATAATAATAATAATAATAATAATAATAATAATAATAATAATAATAATAATAATAATAATAATAATAATAATAATAATAATAATAATAATAATAATAATAATAATAATAATAATAATAATAATAATAATAATAATAATAATAATAATAATAATAATAATAATAATAATAATAATAATAATAATAATAATAATAATAATAATAATAATAATAATAATAATAATAATAATAATAATAATAATAATAATAATAATAATAATAATAATAATAATAATAATAATAATAATAATAATAATAATAATAATAATAATAATAATAATAATAATAATAATAATAATAATAATAATAATAATAATAATAATAATAATAATAATAATAATAATAATAATAATAATAATAATAATAATAATAATAATAATAATAATAATAATAATAATAATAATAATAATAATAATAATAATAATAATAATAATAATAATAATAATAATAATAATAATAATAATAATAATAATAATAATAATAATAATAATAATAATAATAATAATAATAATAATAATAATAATAATAATAATAATAATAATAATAATAATAATAATAATAATAATAATAATAATAATAATAATAATAATAATAATAATAATAATAATAATAATAATAATAATAATAATAATAATAATAATAATAATAATAATAATAATAATAATAATAATAATAATAATAATAATAATAATAATAATAATAATAATAATAATAATAATAATAATAATAATAATAATAATAATAATAATAATAATAATAATAATAATAATAATAATAATAATAATAATAATAATAATAATAATAATAATAATAATAATAATAATAATAATAATAATAATAATAATAATAATAATAATAATAATAATAATAATAATAATAATAATAATAATAATAATAATAATAATAATAATAATAATAATAATAATAATAATAATAATAATAATAATAATAATAATAATAATAATAATAATAATAATAATAATAATAATAATAATAATAATAATAATAATAATAATAATAATAATAATAATAATAATAATAATAATAATAATAATAATAATAATAATAATAATAATAATAATAATAATAATAATAATAATAATAATAATAATAATAATAATAATAATAATAATAATAATAATAATAATAATAATAATAATAATAATAATAATAATAATAATAATAATAATAATAATAATAATAATAATAATAATAATAATAATAATAATAATAATAATAATAATAATAATAATAATAATAATAATAATAATAATAATAATAATAATAATAATAATAATAATAATAATAATAATAATAATAATAATAATAATAATAATAATAATAATAATAATAATAATAATAATAATAATAATAATAATAATAATAATAATAATAATAATAATAATAATAATAATAATAATAATAATAATAATAATAATAATAATAATAATAATAATAATAATAATAATAATAATAATAATAATAATAATAATAATAATAATAATAATAATAATAATAATAATAATAATAATAATAATAATAATAATAATAATAATAATAATAATAATAATAATAATAATAATAATAATAATAATAATAATAATAATAATAATAATAATAATAATAATAATAATAATAATAATAATAATAATAATAATAATAATAATAATAATAATAATAATAATAATAATAATAATAATAATAATAATAATAATAATAATAATAATAATAATAATAATAATAATAATAATAATAATAATAATAATAATAATAATAATAATAATAATAATAATAATAATAATAATAATAATAATAATAATAATAATAATAATAATAATAATAATAATAATAATAATAATAATAATAATAATAATAATAATAATAATAATAATAATAATAATAATAATAATAATAATAATAATAATAATAATAATAATAATAATAATAATAATAATAATAATAATAATAATAATAATAATAATAATAATAATAATAATAATAATAATAATAATAATAATAATAATAATAATAATAATAATAATAATAATAATAATAATAATAATAATAATAATAATAATAATAATAATAATAATAATAATAATAATAATAATAATAATAATAATAATAATAATAATAATAATAATAATAATAATAATAATAATAATAATAATAATAATAATAATAATAATAATAATAATAATAATAATAATAATAATAATAATAATAATAATAATAATAATAATAATAATAATAATAATAATAATAATAATAATAATAATAATAATAATAATAATAATAATAATAATAATAATAATAATAATAATAATAATAATAATAATAATAATAATAATAATAATAATAATAATAATAATAATAATAATAATAATAATAATAATAATAATAATAATAATAATAATAATAATAATAATAATAATAATAATAATAATAATAATAATAATAATAATAATAATAATAATAATAATAATAATAATAATAATAATAATAATAATAATAATAATAATAATAATAATAATAATAATAATAATAATAATAATAATAATAATAATAATAATAATAATAATAATAATAATAATAATAATAATAATAATAATAATAATAATAATAATAATAATAATAATAATAATAATAATAATAATAATAATAATAATAATAATAATAATAATAATAATAATAATAATAATAATAATAATAATAATAATAATAATAATAATAATAATAATAATAATAATAATAATAATAATAATAATAATAATAATAATAATAATAATAATAATAATAATAATAATAATAATAATAATAATAATAATAATAATAATAATAATAATAATAATAATAATAATAATAATAATAATAATAATAATAATAATAATAATAATAATAATAATAATAATAATAATAATAATAATAATAATAATAATAATAATAATAATAATAATAATAATAATAATAATAATAATAATAATAATAATAATAATAATAATAATAATAATAATAATAATAATAATAATAATAATAATAATAATAATAATAATAATAATAATAATAATAATAATAATAATAATAATAATAATAATAATAATAATAATAATAATAATAATAATAATAATAATAATAATAATAATAATAATAATAATAATAATAATAATAATAATAATAATAATAATAATAATAATAATAATAATAATAATAATAATAATAATAATAATAATAATAATAATAATAATAATAATAATAATAATAATAATAATAATAATAATAATAATAATAATAATAATAATAATAATAATAATAATAATAATAATAATAATAATAATAATAATAATAATAATAATAATAATAATAATAATAATAATAATAATAATAATAATAATAATAATAATAATAATAATAATAATAATAATAATAATAATAATAATAATAATAATAATAATAATAATAATAATAATAATAATAATAATAATAATAATAATAATAATAATAATAATAATAATAATAATAATAATAATAATAATAATAATAATAATAATAATAATAATAATAATAATAATAATAATAATAATAATAATAATAATAATAATAATAATAATAATAATAATAATAATAATAATAATAATAATAATAATAATAATAATAATAATAATAATAATAATAATAATAATAATAATAATAATAATAATAATAATAATAATAATAATAATAATAATAATAATAATAATAATAATAATAATAATAATAATAATAATAATAATAATAATAATAATAATAATAATAATAATAATAATAATAATAATAATAATAATAATAATAATAATAATAATAATAATAATAATAATAATAATAATAATAATAATAATAATAATAATAATAATAATAATAATAATAATAATAATAATAATAATAATAATAATAATAATAATAATAATAATAATAATAATAATAATAATAATAATAATAATAATAATAATAATAATAATAATAATAATAATAATAATAATAATAATAATAATAATAATAATAATAATAATAATAATAATAATAATAATAATAATAATAATAATAATAATAATAATAATAATAATAATAATAATAATAATAATAATAATAATAATAATAATAATAATAATAATAATAATAATAATAATAATAATAATAATAATAATAATAATAATAATAATAATAATAATAATAATAATAATAATAATAATAATAATAATAATAATAATAATAATAATAATAATAATAATAATAATAATAATAATAATAATAATAATAATAATAATAATAATAATAATAATAATAATAATAATAATAATAATAATAATAATAATAATAATAATAATAATAATAATAATAATAATAATAATAATAATAATAATAATAATAATAATAATAATAATAATAATAATAATAATAATAATAATAATAATAATAATAATAATAATAATAATAATAATAATAATAATAATAATAATAATAATAATAATAATAATAATAATAATAATAATAATAATAATAATAATAATAATAATAATAATAATAATAATAATAATAATAATAATAATAATAATAATAATAATAATAATAATAATAATAATAATAATAATAATAATAATAATAATAATAATAATAATAATAATAATAATAATAATAATAATAATAATAATAATAATAATAATAATAATAATAATAATAATAATAATAATAATAATAATAATAATAATAATAATAATAATAATAATAATAATAATAATAATAATAATAATAATAATAATAATAATAATAATAATAATAATAATAATAATAATAATAATAATAATAATAATAATAATAATAATAATAATAATAATAATAATAATAATAATAATAATAATAATAATAATAATAATAATAATAATAATAATAATAATAATAATAATAATAATAATAATAATAATAATAATAATAATAATAATAATAATAATAATAATAATAATAATAATAATAATAATAATAATAATAATAATAATAATAATAATAATAATAATAATAATAATAATAATAATAATAATAATAATAATAATAATAATAATAATAATAATAATAATAATAATAATAATAATAATAATAATAATAATAATAATAATAATAATAATAATAATAATAATAATAATAATAATAATAATAATAATAATAATAATAATAATAATAATAATAATAATAATAATAATAATAATAATAATAATAATAATAATAATAATAATAATAATAATAATAATAATAATAATAATAATAATAATAATAATAATAATAATAATAATAATAATAATAATAATAATAATAATAATAATAATAATAATAATAATAATAATAATAATAATAATAATAATAATAATAATAATAATAATAATAATAATAATAATAATAATAATAATAATAATAATAATAATAATAATAATAATAATAATAATAATAATAATAATAATAATAATAATAATAATAATAATAATAATAATAATAATAATAATAATAATAATAATAATAATAATAATAATAATAATAATAATAATAATAATAATAATAATAATAATAATAATAATAATAATAATAATAATAATAATAATAATAATAATAATAATAATAATAATAATAATAATAATAATAATAATAATAATAATAATAATAATAATAATAATAATAATAATAATAATAATAATAATAATAATAATAATAATAATAATAATAATAATAATAATAATAATAATAATAATAATAATAATAATAATAATAATAATAATAATAATAATAATAATAATAATAATAATAATAATAATAATAATAATAATAATAATAATAATAATAATAATAATAATAATAATAATAATAATAATAATAATAATAATAATAATAATAATAATAATAATAATAATAATAATAATAATAATAATAATAATAATAATAATAATAATAATAATAATAATAATAATAATAATAATAATAATAATAATAATAATAATAATAATAATAATAATAATAATAATAATAATAATAATAATAATAATAATAATAATAATAATAATAATAATAATAATAATAATAATAATAATAATAATAATAATAATAATAATAATAATAATAATAATAATAATAATAATAATAATAATAATAATAATAATAATAATAATAATAATAATAATAATAATAATAATAATAATAATAATAATAATAATAATAATAATAATAATAATAATAATAATAATAATAATAATAATAATAATAATAATAATAATAATAATAATAATAATAATAATAATAATAATAATAATAATAATAATAATAATAATAATAATAATAATAATAATAATAATAATAATAATAATAATAATAATAATAATAATAATAATAATAATAATAATAATAATAATAATAATAATAATAATAATAATAATAATAATAATAATAATAATAATAATAATAATAATAATAATAATAATAATAATAATAATAATAATAATAATAATAATAATAATAATAATAATAATAATAATAATAATAATAATAATAATAATAATAATAATAATAATAATAATAATAATAATAATAATAATAATAATAATAATAATAATAATAATAATAATAATAATAATAATAATAATAATAATAATAATAATAATAATAATAATAATAATAATAATAATAATAATAATAATAATAATAATAATAATAATAATAATAATAATAATAATAATAATAATAATAATAATAATAATAATAATAATAATAATAATAATAATAATAATAATAATAATAATAATAATAATAATAATAATAATAATAATAATAATAATAATAATAATAATAATAATAATAATAATAATAATAATAATAATAATAATAATAATAATAATAATAATAATAATAATAATAATAATAATAATAATAATAATAATAATAATAATAATAATAATAATAATAATAATAATAATAATAATAATAATAATAATAATAATAATAATAATAATAATAATAATAATAATAATAATAATAATAATAATAATAATAATAATAATAATAATAATAATAATAATAATAATAATAATAATAATAATAATAATAATAATAATAATAATAATAATAATAATAATAATAATAATAATAATAATAATAATAATAATAATAATAATAATAATAATAATAATAATAATAATAATAATAATAATAATAATAATAATAATAATAATAATAATAATAATAATAATAATAATAATAATAATAATAATAATAATAATAATAATAATAATAATAATAATAATAATAATAATAATAATAATAATAATAATAATAATAATAATAATAATAATAATAATAATAATAATAATAATAATAATAATAATAATAATAATAATAATAATAATAATAATAATAATAATAATAATAATAATAATAATAATAATAATAATAATAATAATAATAATAATAATAATAATAATAATAATAATAATAATAATAATAATAATAATAATAATAATAATAATAATAATAATAATAATAATAATAATAATAATAATAATAATAATAATAATAATAATAATAATAATAATAATAATAATAATAATAATAATAATAATAATAATAATAATAATAATAATAATAATAATAATAATAATAATAATAATAATAATAATAATAATAATAATAATAATAATAATAATAATAATAATAATAATAATAATAATAATAATAATAATAATAATAATAATAATAATAATAATAATAATAATAATAATAATAATAATAATAATAATAATAATAATAATAATAATAATAATAATAATAATAATAATAATAATAATAATAATAATAATAATAATAATAATAATAATAATAATAATAATAATAATAATAATAATAATAATAATAATAATAATAATAATAATAATAATAATAATAATAATAATAATAATAATAATAATAATAATAATAATAATAATAATAATAATAATAATAATAATAATAATAATAATAATAATAATAATAATAATAATAATAATAATAATAATAATAATAATAATAATAATAATAATAATAATAATAATAATAATAATAATAATAATAATAATAATAATAATAATAATAATAATAATAATAATAATAATAATAATAATAATAATAATAATAATAATAATAATAATAATAATAATAATAATAATAATAATAATAATAATAATAATAATAATAATAATAATAATAATAATAATAATAATAATAATAATAATAATAATAATAATAATAATAATAATAATAATAATAATAATAATAATAATAATAATAATAATAATAATAATAATAATAATAATAATAATAATAATAATAATAATAATAATAATAATAATAATAATAATAATAATAATAATAATAATAATAATAATAATAATAATAATAATAATAATAATAATAATAATAATAATAATAATAATAATAATAATAATAATAATAATAATAATAATAATAATAATAATAATAATAATAATAATAATAATAATAATAATAATAATAATAATAATAATAATAATAATAATAATAATAATAATAATAATAATAATAATAATAATAATAATAATAATAATAATAATAATAATAATAATAATAATAATAATAATAATAATAATAATAATAATAATAATAATAATAATAATAATAATAATAATAATAATAATAATAATAATAATAATAATAATAATAATAATAATAATAATAATAATAATAATAATAATAATAATAATAATAATAATAATAATAATAATAATAATAATAATAATAATAATAATAATAATAATAATAATAATAATAATAATAATAATAATAATAATAATAATAATAATAATAATAATAATAATAATAATAATAATAATAATAATAATAATAATAATACTATACTGTAATTGTAAGAGTGCGTTGCAACGTATTCCTCCAACTCCACGCGTTCGTTCGGTATCTGCATTACAGCAGCCAGTCCGCAGTGATCACTGTCGTACTCAACTGTCTGTAAGCATTTACGAGGGTGATTACCCACTTTGTCTGTAACTGTCAGTCTTGTGTCGTACAGCAAAAGATCCAGAAAGGAGCCGCTCCTTGGATACGATGGCTTTTCAGTAGCCAGCAGGTCGACGCCATATTCAACGCTGTAAAGATCCATCAAATTAAAAAGATGGTTACCTCTGGGATTACTATGTTGATTTTCCCAATCTTCATGTTTTGCGTTCAAATCACCGGCCAAGATGAAATAGTTTTCTTCCAAGCTCAGTTTCAGTTCCCTAAAAAGAATCTCGAGTTCTGAAGCAAAGTAAGTAACCGCAAAGTAAGTAAGCCGCATAAACCGCAATCATAAACATCCGCTTCCCTTGAGTAAGAGAGATGCATACAACGCAAACTTCTAGCGTCTTGAGCTTTCGCAATTCATTGTTGTATATAACTTTATAATTAATGCCTTTTCGTATAAAGAGAGCGACACCGCCGCGCCCCCTTGAGTGGAGTCGGGCCGGTCTCTTCTTACGATATTGAAATTTTTATGAGTCAATTTGTGTTTGTGGTTTAGCTTAGTTTCGCTAGCCATAAACACATCGGGACTGTAGTCTTTCAACAATTGGAACGTAGTGGCTCTTCGTTCAATCCTAATCAGTGAATTTACATTCACAGCTAGGACTTTTAGGCGCGTCTCCGGCAGCGCGCCCATTATGGTCTAAATTGCGCCAGGCCAGGCAACAAAGAGTAGAGATGATCTACCCTTTTGCCTTGCTCCTTTATCTGACTTTGCAGCCCTGTTAGTTGACCTTGAATGCTCAACAACAAGGCTACAATGTCAGGCTGCACCTCTGGTGCCTTAGGCACAGGGGCCTTTGTGGCAACCGTTGGTGGAGCCTGTCTCGTATTCCCATTCCCTGACACCATTTGGGCGTAGGAAAATTTAGGATCCACGAATTTTTGTATTGGAGCCTGTCGAACTGTTCGACTTCTTTCGGCTTTTTGACTGGCCTGTTTCTGTTTCATTTCTTGGACCTTAGGGCAACCCCTATAGCTAGCTGGGTGCCCTTGGTTTCCACAAAGGACACACTTGAGCTGGGTTAAATCCTCAACCCGCTCATTCCCCAGCTTGCATTCTCCTTCATTGTGGGTTTCTGAGCACCTGACGCAGCGCAACTGCATATTGCAGTTGGCTCCGGCATGACCGAACCTCTGGCACTTCGTACATTGTAAAATGTCGTCGTGCCTTTTTAATGTCTCCCAGTGTATGGCTTGATAGTCGAGGCATTTGATTTCCCTCAGACTCTCAAACCTACTTTGGGGCGATAATGTTACGAGGAACATTGGCAGCCTGTAACCCCCTCGCCTGGACTTCACCGTAGCGAAAGGCTTGACCCCGATGAAATCGAGATCGTCGTTGGCTTTTTGGCGGAGCTCAGCTAAGAGCGCCTCCGGTTTCGTGAAGGAACTTATGCCCTTCAGAAGGACCGTTTTAAATTTTTCGCTTTTCGGCGTGAAGCTGAAGAACTCAGCGGTGGCCTGCTTAAGCACTTCTTTCAGTAGCTTGTATTCGGCCAGTGAGAAGCACTGTACCGAATACCGCTTTTCTTTTTCATTTAGAATATTTATTACAAAATTGCCCTTAGTGGCCGACTTACATACCTGTTTCAAGTCCTGCAGGTCAATCCGGTAGGTCCTAATCGGTGGCACCTTCTCTTTCTTGGGCTGTGATTGTTGCTGGTGTTGCTGCTTCTGTTTCTGCTGCTGTTGCTGCGGATGCTGCTTCTGCTGCTGCTGTTTCTGCTGCTGCTGTTTCTGTTGCTGCTGTTTCTGCTGCTGCTGTTTCGGCTGCTGTTGTTGCTGCTGCATTGCTTTATTTGAGGTTGATGGGCCCTCAGCATTTGGGCCTGTCACTGCTGATGGCGGTTTTTTATTTTGCACCGTCTCTGTGCTTATGGTTGCGGGCTTTTGCTGTTGCTGCTGTGGTTGTTGTTTTTTGTTTGTTTCTGCTGTTGTTGAGTAGCAGCTCCATCTCCTCCTTAAGTTTCTTAAGGCTTTCCTCAAACTGGCTGATGGTGGCCTGTTTGGCTTGCAGGACCCTCATCAGCCCTTCTTCATTTTGGAGGTCCACATAACCCTCCAGCGCCTTTTTTGTCGACGGCTCTGCTAAGATCTCGTTATTCTTGTTCGGAGACCTATAGTGACCTTCTCCTTCCTCAGAGACGTAATCAATATCGTCCTCAACTACTGAACACTCACCATCCTCTTCCTCATAGCTCTACGAGTAGCAGCATCTTCAAGCTGTCTTCACAATTTTAAGGCAACATTCTTTAACCATCAATGTCAATAAATGCCAGTTCGGAATGGCAGAAGTCAAGTTTCTTGGTTATGTTATCAACAAGGATGGGTGCAAACCACCCCCAGAGCGTGTCTCCGCCATTATCAACTACGAGCGGCCTGAAACTATTTGTCAACTAAGGCGATTCTTAGGTATCATCAATTACTACAGGCGCTGCATACCACACGCAGCAGATCTACAAGCTCCACTCAACAAATTTCTAAAAAACTCCAAGAAAAATGACAAACGAAAAGTACCTTGGACAGAAGCAACAAAACTAATGTTCGATAAATGCAGAGCAAGTCTGGGCGAAGCAGCACTTTTAGTTCACCCAGTTTCTACAGCACCTTTAGTCTTGACTACAGACGCTTCTGACGGACAACATCTGGAAACTGCTTGGATTTTATTCTCGCAAGCTGGCTCCAACTGAGATCAAGTACAGTGCTTACGAACGAGAATTACTCGCCATACACGATTCCATCAAACACTTCGAGCATATTCTTGACAGTCGACAGTTTGTTATCAAGTCCGACCACAAAACTCTGGCCACAAACATTGGAAACAAATCCGATAGATCATGTAAACGACAACTCAGGTACCTGGACTACATCTCAACCTTTCAAACAGTCATAGTGCACATTAAAGGCGACGAAAACATTGTAGCTGATGCATTTTCTCGCCTTGCTCCAAAGAACTCAGGAAACGCATTTTCACGTCTGTGCATGGTCTCTCACATCCAAGTGGAAAAGCAACAGTCCAGCAAATCAAGCTGAAATATGTTTGGCCATCTATTAAGAAAGATGTCATTAGTTGGGCTCGCAACTGTCTTTCATGCCAAACATCAAAAACTCATCGGCATAACAAACTGCAACCTAACCACATTGACATACCAGACAGTCGTTTTGATCATGTTCATTTAGATTTAGTTGTCTTGCCCATGGTTCAAGGTTACAGGCACTGCCTCACTATGATTGATCGATTTTCTAGGTGGCCAGAGGCAATTCCGTTGAAAGATATGACCGCCGACACTGTTACTACGGCCTTTTGGACTCATTGGATTGCAAGATTCGGTTGTCCTAAAACTATCACCACTGATCAAGGGACGCAATTTGAGTCAGCACTTTTCAACGCCTTGACCAACTTGACAGGAACCAAACGTGCTCGCACAACAGCTTGGAGCTTCTCCCAACAGTACTGCTTGGGTTGAGAACGTGTTTTAAAGAGGACTTGAAGGCGTCTGCAGCTGATTTCCTTTATGGAACTTCCATCAGACTTCCAAATGAATTTTTCATAGACGAAAACATGCCTAATCCAAATCCTCAAAGTTTTTTGGAAAAATTTCGCGAGCACATGCGATTGCTAAGACCTGTTCCTTCGGCACATCACATAAAAAAGAGTGTATTTGTCCTTAAGGATCTATATCAATGCTCACACGTTTTGCTTAGAACCGACGCTGTAAGAAAGCCATTGGAGCCTCCTTACACTATACCATTCGAGGTACTCGAAAGATTATCGGACCGTCTCTTCACTATTCGAATGGATAATAAAGATGTTAACGTGTCAGTGGATCGACTTAAGCCTGCATTTATTGCTCAAGAAGAAAGACCAACTGAAATCAATGTACCAAATGAGGAATCCAGCCAGCAGCAAACACTCGAGTTTCCAAGAACACCAGAACCCAGCCAGAGCCATCAGCATCAATTTGAGTTTCAAAGATCTCCAGAATTCAGTCAAAACTCACAGCAGCAACAAGATGAAGAAGCAATGAAATCTCTATCTCCAGCAAAATCTTCAAATATAAAAAGAAGAGTCGCTTTCAAAGACAATAACAATCGTGACATTGTCACTGGTGGGGGAGTAGATGTGGCAACTCCATCAGTGTCGCAAACATTACCAACACATCAACGTGCCACAAAAGTAGCAGCGCCAAAAATAAGAAAGAGAAAACAGATTCTGTTGCCACGACAAATTTATTAGTTCAGTTCAGTGTGCGCCTTCGTAAAGTTTATATTACTTTTCCCTTTAGTAAATTTTAAATTTTTTTTTTTTTTTTTTTTTATCCGATGGAAATCTTCAAAAGACACTCGGTAAGAATCGGTACCGAGTAGTGTGGGACTCTTACCGCACTAAAACCACCGGTGAATCAGGACCAATCTATGAAAGATCGACAAATGATTTTTATTTCTTAATTTTTAAATCGCATTGGGGGAAGTTTAAGGTTATAACACTTTCCCGTAGCTTTTAGACCATCAGCTCATGAGGCTTGGTTCTTCTTAATCTCCGAACATTGTCTCGTACATTTAATACAGTCTCCATTTCGGAGTTAGTATGACTTTGCAGTCGCTGATTGTGTGATACAGCGTGTTTCTTAACCACTTCTGTAACCATTTCAATTTTAAGGTCACGATGTAGATCGCTATTTCTTATATACCAAGGGGCATTTATTATTCCACGAAGGACCTTGCTTTGGAATTTTTGGATGGGTTCAGCATTTGTTTTCTTTGTACAGCCCCATAGTTGGATGCCATATGTCCAAACGGGTTTCAATACTTGCTTATATAACATTAGTTTGTTCTGGATAGATAGGTCAGAGTTCTTTCCTATTAACCAGAACATTTTTATGTACTTTAAGTTTAGTTCTTCTCTTTTCTTTTTGATGTGTTCTTTCCATTTAAGCTTTGCATCCAAATTCATTCCAAGGTATTTGGCGGTATTGGAGTAAGGTACTTCTGTACTGTTTAAAAATATTGGAACATTGTTTATGTTTTTGTTTGTAAAGTTTATATGCGTCGATTTTGTTTCGTTTAATTTGATACGCCATTTGTGCGTCCAATCACTAACTTTATCGACTGCATTTTGCAATTTTTGTGTAGCCTTCGTAACGGATTTATCTGGCACCAATATTGCAGTATCATCAGCAAAGGTGGCCATGATAGCGTTGATGTCCACTGGAATATCCCTTGTTTATAACAGATACAGGGTTGGTCCTAGGACACTTCCTTGTGGTACACCGGCTTCAATTTTCTTAAGTTCCGAGTAATTTTGGTCGTACCGTACTCTAAAGAGTCGGTTCGTAACGTAGGATTTCAGTATTTCGTAGTACTGCCTGGGGAGGTCCCTATGCAGTTTTTACTCAAGTCCCAAGTGCCAAACCTTGTCAAAATTTTCCAATGATGTGGCACATATCTTAGTTTAAGGCATGCGTTTATTATAAATTGGAGTTTCTTGAAGGCTATAAGAGGCATTTCTTTCAGAACCTGAGCAGTTATAAGATCGTACCCTGGTGATTTTTTGTTTGACAACTTATGTTGACACATGCTTCTTACTTCTTTGAGCGTGACAAAAGGTATTTCACATTCGTCATTTCTGTCAACAAACTGTAAGGGATCTGTAGCTGTAGCTGGGAATGGCTTGAAAACATTCGCGAGATGTTCAGCGAAGAGATCAGCCTTTTGTTTCGGGTTTCCGATCCATTTACCATCTTGAGATTTTATCGGCGGGTTTTGTGTCTGAGGTATTTTTAGGCGCTTAGCTGCTTTCCATAAGGAGTATTCTGTAGAAGCATCCATCGTCAGACTTTTCAGGAATCTACTTAGTGAATCATTTTTAAACTCACAGATTCTTTTTTTTAATTCGTTGTTAAGACGGTTAAAAACTACCTTATCATCTGGGAATCTCGTGGATTGCCATTTTCTTCTAGCTCTTCTTTTTTCCAATATCAACTCCTTTATTTCGATAGGATATTTTATTTCTTTTTCTCTCGCATTCGAAATAGTTGGAGTACTTTCTTCTGAAGCCTGCTGCACATCAGCAATAAATTGTTCTACTTCATGATCAATTTGTTCAATTGTTTGCATAGGGGATCTTAGGTTTATAAAATTTTCAAGTTTGTCTCTGAATTCGTTCCAGTTTGTTCTGTTATTCACGAGCTTGGGATTACTTTTTTCTATTATTTCTGTTTCGCTCAGTGATAAAATTACTGGAGTATGATCTGATGATAAATCGTAATTACCTTCGACACTTATATGATTTCGTTTAATACCTTTAGCTACGAAAAAGTCTATAAGGTCTGGTATTTTGTTAGTATCAGATGGCCAATATGTTGGCGAACCAGAAGAATAAAATTCGCAGTTGTATTTTCGGCCTGCTTGGTATAGCCGTTTACCTTTTGTTGTTATGAGCCTAGATCCCCATTGGGTGTGTTTAGCATTGAAGTCGCCACCAACAAGGAAGTTATGTCCTAACAAATGTAGGAGTTCTGCATAGTCTTCTTCAGTTGGAGAGCACCTCGGAGGGCAGTATATAACTGCTATTTTAAATTCTTTCTTTTTTATACCAATACTAATTGTTGTTACTTGCATGTTTTCATTAGTAAACTTTGGTTCTTCATAGTGTGTTAAGCACTTTTTTATAAGTATTGCTGATCCTCCCCTAGCTTTGTCAGCTGGGTGCGGAGCGTGATAACATGTATAGTTTGGTAATTTATTATCAAGACTTTGTTCAATAGCGAGGTGGGTTTCGGACACCAAACACATGTCTATATGCTCTATGTCTAAAAAGATGTTTAGTTCTGATACATGCTGTAAAAGACCGTTTGCATTCCATGTTGCGATTTTGAGTGTTCTGTCCATCATTGATTTTTAAGAGCGACTTCTTCGCTTAGCTGTTTTATGTTTAAATTTTGTTGGTCAATCCTTTTCAGGATGAGTTCCAGCATTTCTTTTATAGAAGTTTCCTCATTCTTCCGCACATTTTTTATAATCTGGGAATAGGATTTATTTTCATCACTTTTGCTTAGTGCAATTGCTTTTCCCGGTTGATTTTTAGTAGTGTTATCGACCGTTACTTTTTTGCTTTCAACTACTGGTTTTGTGTTGGTTGAGTTTCTAAGCTTGTTCCCAGTTTTGTTTTTCCTTTTTGTGTCTTGGAACTTTTTTGCTACTGGACATCCTCTGTAACTTGCAGGATGATTGCTTTGACAGTTAACACATTTCGCTTTCTGTTCTCTGCCCATGGGACAGTTTTTAGTTGCATGTCTGCCTTCGCATTTAACACAAGCGAACTCGCGATTGCAGTATTTTTGTGTATGCCCAAAGGCTTGACAGCGCTTACATTGTGGAACAGTTTTCGACTTTCGCAGTGGTTCAATTTTGACAACTATGCCCATAATTGATTTAATACTGTAAATCTTATCGAGACTTTCTTTATTTTCAAACGTGAGCATAAATAAAGGTAGAGATCTCTTTTTTGTCGTTGATACCCCAGTGGAGTCTTTTACTATCTCATTTTTAATAAGATTATTGGCATCGAGAGCTTGAAAGCCTTTTTGTATAAGGTCTTCGACAATTTCTTTGGCAACACATGAAGACTGAAGGCCTCTTGCTAATACTTTTATCGATCTTGTAGCTTTATTTTCGTACGAGTGCCACTGAATTTTCTTTTTGTTCAATTCTTCAGTAACAGATCTATACGCATCGGCGTCTTCAACAATGACTTTCCAATTGTCTTTATTGTATGATGTATATTTACATGCCTTATTCGTGCATTTTTCTACTATGCTCTTTAGCTCGCCAAACATTGCCAATCCGGAGATCATAATTGGAGGTGGGGCAATTTGCCTGGTACCTTTAACGTGAGACTTATTTTGGGGTAAATCTCTTATTTCTTTATTGGATGCTCTCATTATTGTAGCAGTATCTGATTTTGAACCTGTTTGCTGACATTTTATAACAGCCTCTGGGCTACTCTCTGCTTTTCGTTTCTTTGACTTACGTTTATTTCGGTTTCCTTCAGTTTCAAGGAGGAGCTCTTCCTCATCAGTATGAAACTCATTAGCAGTTTTTTGTGGACTTTTCACTACTGGTGACTTTTGACTTGATATGTTGTCTTTCACGGACTTTTTGTCGAGCAAGCTGACTTTTTCTTCGAGTCTCTTCACTTGTTGCTGAAGACTTTCAACAAGGGCTTCAAGTTGTTTTCTGGCTAAGATTTCTATTTGCCATTTATCGAAATAATTTTCGGATTCAACTTGGTGGATCTCGTTGTTTTTTGTGGAACACTGCTGATCTTTTGTTTCGATCTTTTCATAGATGGTTCCTTTTTCGTTAATGACTTCTTTGTCATTTGATTTTTGCGTTGGGGTTTTCGATGGAGTAACCCTTGATGATATTTTTGGTGGAGTTCTTAGTGTTTTTGAACTCCGTCTATTTCCTAGAAGCAATAATTGGTCCTCCCCAGAATCCGTAGGACCGATCTCCGAAGAGAGTGGATTTACCAGTTTATCTGGATTGCCACCTGGGGTATTATATCTATTTGTTTTAGTCATTGCCATATTTGTTTTTGTTTTTGTAACTTTTGTTTAGTCCCATAAATAGCTCAGTTACCTCTTCTATTTAGGTTTCTTGGAGAGCTGGTTCTTCAGAGCGATTATCTTATCTTTTGCTCCTAATTCCTGAGAAAGTAGCTCAGGTGTCTCAGCTCTTGGATTCAATAGATCCAACGCTCGTCGTTAGTTCACCTTACGGTTATCCAGCGGACACCACTTGGACTAAATCCTAATTGTTTTATTGGTGTATAGACATTACACTAAATCACTAACCAATAAAAAAAAAAGAATATTAATTTATTCTTACCAAGAATTCTATTTAAAAACTGCTTATATGCAAGTTTTAGATGGTGATTCACTCTTTTTCTCTTTGTTTTTCTTTCTCTTCTTCCCGAGGGAAATTTTAAATTTTTATAGAAAAAAATGTATACGAGAGTATGCAACTTTACGGCTTACTGTGGCCACGACCGGCAGTCACCTCCGGAAGAGTTGGAGACCATGGTAATCGCTTCAAAACAACAAAAGACAGACCTCCTGATTGGGTGCGACGCCAACGCACGGCATTCTCTATGGGGTAGCACGGTAATTAATGAACGAGGTGAGTCACTTTTTTATTTCATTATTAACAATAATTTAAATGTATGCAATAGAGGTGACACCCCAACTGTCATTTTTCCGAGCTCGGTTAACTTCGAAGGTTGGGAGGATGTACTTGATGTTACTCTATCAAATAACAATCTTTATTCTATGGTGGAAAATTGGAGAGTCTCACTTGTGAATTCTTTTTCTGATCACAGGTGGATACTCTTCAATATAAATTTTGAGTCTGAAATTCCTCCCCCTCACAGAAACCCCAAAAATACTGATTGGAAGAAATTCAGTCAAATAATTAACACGAAACTACGTAACGCCAAATCGGTGTCCAGAGTCGGTAAGCGATCTCGAGTCTAAAGTAAAGACCTTCGAGGCAGCTTTTGACACGGCCTACAAAGTCTCGTGCCCTATTAAATACAGTCGCAAATCACTCCCTATGTGGTGGAATGAAGAACTGTCTAGTCTCAGGAAAAAGACTAGAGTGATCTTTAATATTTGCCACAAACACAAATTCTACCAACCGTACAAAGACTGTCTAAGAGTTTATAAGCGAGACATTGCCAAGTCTAAACAGCAAAGCTGGAGGGATTACTGCCACAAAATAGACAATATAAAAGAATCCACCAGGCTTAGTAAGATTCTATCGAAGGACCACTGTTGTCCTTCCTTTCTTAAAAAATCTGGCGATTCCTGGGCAACATCTCCTGCAGAATCCCTAAAACTGCTGTTGGCTGCGCATTTTCCGGGTTGTGAGAATAACAACCCTCAAACTCTTAATTCAAATGGCGTGTCGACGGCGGATATAGAACACATCGATACCTTGATAAATAAGGAAAATATTGCTTGGGCAATCAACACATTTTCCCCGTACAAGTCTCCAGGCCTGGACGGCATAATGCCGATCATGCTTCAGAAAACGCAATTTCTGGCGATTCCGTGGCTGGAGATGATCTTTAAAGGATGTCTCTACCTAAATCATGTTCCCGAGTCTTGGAGACATGTTAGAGTAGTTTTTATCCCGAAGGTGGGCAGGCGAGGACATGAATCCGCAAAGGATTTTAGACCAATAAGCCTTACTTCCTTCGTGCTTAAGACAATGGAGCGCATTCTTGACTACCATATCAGAGGCATTTTAGATGTATGCCCTCTTGAGAGTTCTCAACACGCTTATCTTAAAGGCAAGTCTACGGAGACAGCCTTACATGAGGTAGTGCGTACAGTTGAAAAAACCATACACTACAAAGAATTTACTCTCGCTACCTTCTTAGACATAGAAGGAGCTTTCAATAACGTCTTAACAGAATCTATTCAAGAATCACTGGTTGATCAGGGTGTAGAGGACTACATTAGAAATTGGATTGTTTCCATGCTCAGTGATAGAAAAATTCAAGCTACCTTAGGTAACACTTACTTGACCAGGTACGTAAATAGGGGAACACCTCAGGGGGGTGTTCTGTCCCCTCTTCTTTGGCTTCCAGTCATGAACAAAATTCTTTTTAAACTGGAAAGTTGTGGTGTGAAGGCCGTTGCTTACGCAGATGATCTGGTGATACTGGTATCAGGAAAGTACACTTCCGTGATTAGTGAGATTACGGAGATGGCATTGCTAAAAGTAAGCAACAGGGCTACAAGCTGTGGCCTGGGTGTCAATAAAAGCAAAACTGAACTGATGCTCTTCACTACGAAAACAAAAGTACCACCCTTCACCCTTCCCCGCCTCAACGGTGAAACTCTTTCCTTGTCTTCCAGCGCTAGATATTTGGGAGTAATACTTGACCCAAAGTTAAACTGGAAACTTAACATCGAAGAAAGGGTCAAGAAAGCCAGCATAGCTTTCTATGCCTGCAATAAAACCTTTGGCAAAAAGTGGGGTTTGCAATCGAAGATGATTTTGTGGACGTATACAGCCGTGGTACGTCCAATCTTGTCCTATGGTTCGATTGTTTGGTGGCCCGCGCTTAGTAAAGCCTACAATATAACTAAACTAAAAAAGGTTCAGAGAACAGCTAGTGTTGGCTCCACGGGAGCCTTGCGCTCATGTCCGTCGGACGCCCTAAACGTTTTTCTCTACCTCTTACCAATAGACCTGCATATCAAATACTTAGTATCTTGCAGCGCGTTGAGACTTAGGGAATCGAATAGTTGGTATTCTAGGCCCTTTGGTCATAGTAATATCACTAATCTCATCCCAGCGGACATCTTTTCCACAGAAACCGACTACTGCACCCCTACTGTGGACCTCAGTGTGGATTTTAAAATTATCATCCCATCTCGAAATGAATGGGATGATGACTTAGTGACGAGAGGCTTCGACACAACTATCTTCACTGACGGCTCAAAGATGGAGTGTGGGGTCGGTGCAGGAATTTTTTCCGAGTCTTTAAATGTCTCCAGGTCTTTGCGACTTCCTGACTTTGCTAGTGTTTTTCAGGCTGAATTACTCGCGATCAAGGAAGCATGCAAGTTACTAAAACTAGATCCAAATCAAAACCGCAATACAGCTATTTTTTCGGACAGTCAGGCGGCTATTCAAGCGATTTGCTCGTCCACTTCATCCTCCAAACTGGTTCAACAATGCCGAAGTGAGTTAGCTAGCATGAACATTGGACTCAAGGTCACTCTCATCTGGATTCCGGGTCACAGAGGCTTTGAGGGCAATGAACGAGCTGATGAGCTGGCTAGGCAAGGATCAGCCCTTCATAGCTCTCTCGCGGGAAGAGTCAACATTCCTCTTGCTGCTATGAAGGGCAAGATCTTCCATATTTTCCTCGCTGAATCAAACCACAGGTGGAACAGCCTAACCAACTGTATCATATCTAGAAGGATATGGCCCACCTACAACAAATCCCGTACTTATAATCTCATCTGCAGACCCATGCAAGACATAGCCAGGGTCGTTGCTACATGCACCGGACACTGGCCTGTTGGAGAACACGCATCTAAGCTGGGCATCCCCCACAACACTTTCTGTCGTAGTTGCGAGGACCAGCGAGAAAAAGAAACTGTTCTTCACTTCTTATGCAAGTGTCCCGCCTTAGCCAAAACGAGAGCCAAAACATTGGGGAAGCCCTTTTTCAACGACCTCAATGAGTTCTCAGAACTGGAGATCAAAGATTTGATCTCCTTTCTAAACGCAACAAAGTGGATTTGAGGCGTATTTTTCCCTTTATAATCCCCCTTTTATCTTTATAGGTCAAGCGAGTATTTTATGGTATCAAAACGGCGCAACGTAGCGCTAATTGTGTCACCGAGCTAGACTGCTCGTGGCCACCATTTCTACTAACTAACTATGCAACTTTCAGAATAAAAAAAATCTTAAGTATCGGTACTACTGACAAAGAAAATCAAATTTCTTTGTTTCAAGTAAAATAGTTTATTGAACAAAATTACGTTAGCCGTACGTTTAGCTTTAACTGCTAAAAAGTTATTAAATAATCTACCTACGCCTTTGTTCTTACTTTCTCTCCTTCCTTTGCAGCCACCCAACGAAAGGAAATCCTGCAAATCCCCTCTTTCCAAGATCATTGAATCAATGTTTCATTTTCGAGTTTAAGCTTTTCAAAATTCACTGGGGTTCCTACTTAGTTCGAATTCGACCTCTCTTTGAGTTGCTGCTCGAAAAGCACTCTTAAGCACTATTCACATGAGCACGACCAACGAATGAACGAATATTCTTCGATTTTGACATTTCTTTCACATGAGAGTTTTTAATTCGTCGCGAATGAAGTTTGACAGCCGAACACCATTCACCACCGAAACCAAAACAAGAATGATTTTTCTGGTTAAGTACGCGCGATTATTTTATTCGTTGCGAGTGTGGATGATGTGGAACGCGAATAAATTTTGACAGTTCGTATCAACTAAAATTTTGTTCGCGACGAATAAATTTGTTTTCTTAAATTTATTAACATAAGATATTGAAAAGTAAAAGTATGCATCATAAATCAAAAAGAAACTATATTGCTTTCGTTTTGTTAAGATTTTGTGTGGAAATATGTCTTTAAACGTACATAAACTCACATTTTGTAATTCATTCGTCGTTCGTTGGTCGCGCTCATGTGAATGCTGCTTTAGGCTTAGGAATGAAAAGGTGCTACCGTACTAAGTTTTTTTTATTATTCATATATATTTTCTGTCTCAATCTGCTCATACCACACTCATTCTTACTAATGTTTATAAACATAATGAAATACCTAATAATGTCATCCTAAAAGCCATCTTCAAATACAAATCATAAACATTTGTCTTATATTCATGTCGTCGTCAGTGCCGTGCGCAGCCTTTTTTTTTAAATGATACCAAAAATATTCAGATACATATTTCGGTTACAATAGTGCAGCTGCTTTAGAAAACCATGTGATTCCAAATTCTAATCAGTTTGCAACACAGTGCCCTGATTCGCATGGAGTCTCGTTTTCAGACACGGACGACTTAAATAACGATATACCAGAAACTAACCTTAACAAAATTGGGTATAATGCCCATACAAATCAAGCAATAGTTACATCCCAATCCCAAATGCAATGTCCAACTTCTAGTCGTCTCCATAATCATATTAAGAGTGTGGTAGATGCGAGCCTAAAAGACCTGCAAAAGTTTCTTTTCAAAGATTTACCCAGTCTTATTCAACACAATGTGGAACAAAGTATGAAAACGTTGTCACCCCCAAAAGATCCCATCACCGAAAACGAAAAGCAACAATTGCTTCCACAACCTAATTTATCGGCCCAATCAAGCAATCTATCAGCAAGCTCTCGTATTCGTGACCTCCCTAATAATTTAAACAGACCTCCTCAAAACTCGAAAAATTTTCAAGATTTTCCCGGATGAAACCAACGGGAATCTTTTCATCATCCTCCTAATCCTAACTATCAAAATCGAAGACGTTTTGAAGGTGATAGGAATGATCAATATCTTCAAAACGACCCCCGGGTTCATTTTGCTCAACCCTGTCCCATTTATGATAATTACTATCAATCGAATAACCCTCGCCATGACCCAAAAAGGATTGACCAACCACGAGATTCTGCTCAGTTCATCAGTGAACCCCCGGATTTTAGTAACTACGGTTACCATCCGAGATATTATCCTGTGGATTGGCGACAAGATTACAGATTTGCTGCTGACAGACTGCCTTCACGACGTCTTGAGCCTTCGTGGAATATCCGTTTTGACGATACTCCCAAATGTATGCCCATTCGTGAATTTGTATCTCGCGTCGAAATCTTACAGGACAAAAACAGAAAGGATTGTCCTTGGGAAGAAGTACTCCGTAATTTTCACCATCTGTTATCCGGAACTGATTCCGATTGGTATTTTGAGTACCTACGTGATCATCGCCGAGTCGATTGGTTGACGCTGAAAAACGCCCTTTTAAAACAATTTCAGAGATACGAAATTGATCTCGAAATTTTAAAAGCCATCATGGATCGAAAACAATCCCCACAAGAATCTTTCGATGAATTTTACACAGCTATAATTAACCTGAAAAGACAACTACGTGAGCCAATGAAAGACGCGGACCTTGTCCCTATTTTACGAAATAACCTAAACGCTCGTCTTATGTCTTTCGTTTATCCGATGAGTATATACTCCTTAGAACATTTCCGAGATGAATGTCGACGAACAGAGAAAATGTTGCAAGCACGTTATGCCTCACAAAATCGTAAAAATTTTGTTAGAAATGTACATGAAGTGCACTGGCCAAATGGAACTTACACTGACGAAACTTTCTTCGAACCAGACCCCGAAAACCTTGTCGCTTTTTCTTTCAATCGTCCGACAAATCAAGATAAAAACCCTTTGAGCACTCTTAAGTGCTACATTTGTAAAGAAATAGGTCACCTGTCGACCAATTGCCCTTCTAAGATAAATAAACTTATCTATTGCTATCGTTGCGGTTCAGAAAATTTCACAGTTCGTGACTGTCCAATTTTAATGCTAGCAAGGGAAACTCGAAAACGAGCGTGATGCTGCCTGGGGAGTCACGTTCGACCCAAACGTACCCAGTCTAAACAAAAAAGATGCCTCGACAAACACCTCCAATTCATCAGATGCTTGTCAAGATATCACGTCAGTCTCAACGTCCACCGAGACTGAAAACGACAAAAATTTAATAAAACCTCTCGATACAGACTACTCTGATATGAAAGATACCAACTATTCTCAATTAATTCCAGAAACAATTTTTCTTCGGGAGCCTAGTGATGTCACCAAAGTCACTGCACCGCTCCCCAAAACTATACCTGACAAAAAAACTATACCTTTATATAAAAAGTCATTTGAAGAAAGGCTTATATATTATGAAAAGATCCGTAACCGAATCTTCAACTTAGAAGAAGTAACTCAACCTGACTTTCAACCGAAATTGCTAAAAGCCCGACAAAGAAGTACGAAAAGATCCGCTTTCAGAACCCTTGTAGAAGAAACCACTCTAGGAGGAAGTCCTCAAGACCTCAGGCCATATGCCAAAGTCTCCATTAAGGAGCGAGGAATGGCTGGTTTACTTGATAGCGGTGCCTCAATATCTTGTCTTGGTAAAGGTTGTATGGAATTAGTGAAATCTCTTGACATTCCCATTACCACTTTTAAAGCAGAAGTAAAAACGGCTGACGGCAAAGGTCAACAAATTGTAGGACGTATATCCGTCCCGGTAGAATATGACAAAGTAATAAAGTCTCTCGATCTGTATCTAGTACCCGATTTATTTCAACCCCTCTATCTTGGAGTGGATTTTTGGTCCAAATTTCAAATCGCTCCGCATATAATTAGCGAAATTTTCGGCTTCTCAGCATATAACGAAAAACGCGGCTCTGGAAACGATGACCAAAAGCCCTCCGAACTTCTGGGTGTCTCAGCTTTTATAGGCGAATTATTTTGTCCACCTGGTAGCAACGAGTCAGTCGAAGAAAAAAGTATAAAACCTAAACCGCCTATGCACGAGCTCACCATGGAGCAACAACACCGTTTAGATTCAGTGATTTCCCTGTTTCCATCATTTGCAAAGCTTGGGTTAGGTAAAACCTCCCTTGAAGAGCACGTGATAGACACAGGAGACGCTAAACCGGTGAAGCAGCGACATTACCCCATGTCACCTGTGAATCTGGAGATAATCAATAGGGAGCTGGATCGCATGCGTGGTGAACTCTCTTACAAAGGGAGATGCGTACCCGCAACCCCTTCTGGAGAGTCTGCTCAGCCAACTTGGAGATACACACTACATGAGTAGTGTGGATCTCAAAGAAGCGTTCTGGCAGATCCCTCTGGAGAAGACGTCAAGGGAGAAGACCGCATTCACTGTGCCAGGTCGACCATTGCATCAATTCACCGTCATGCCCTTTGGGTTGTGTAATGCACCCCAAAGGTTGTGTCGGTTAATGGATAAAGTGATCCCCTCGGCGCTTAGGGAATTCGTGTTTGTCTATCTTGACGATCTTCTGATTATCTCCCCGGATTTGGAATCCCATCTGAAAATTTTGACGTTGGTGGCGGAACACTTAAAAACAGCTAAGCTAACTATCAACGTTGAAAAGTCCTTCTTTTGTTTTAAAGAATTGAAATACCTTGGATATATTATTGGACAAGGTCATGTTAAAGCCGACCCTGATAAGGTATCTTCTATCAAAGAGTTTCCGCTACCAACGAGTCAGAAACAGGTGAGGAGATTTCTTGGTGTATGCGGGTGGTATCGTCGCTTCATCCGGAATTTTTCAGCTCTAGCGGCACCCTTATCTGACTATCTTAAAAAAGGAACTAAATTCCCAATTTCTGCAGAGGCGATGCAATCTTTCGAGGCTTTGAAAGATGCCTTATCGTCTGCTCCACTTTTAAATACCCCTGATTTTTCAAAACCCTTTTTGATTCAGTGTGATGCCTCATCGAAAGGTATAGGAGCTGTTTCAGTTTATTTATTTATTTGGTCTATAAGTACATGCTACTTTCTTAGACATAGCTAAAATTAAATTAAAAAAAAAACATTGCGTGCTAATATTAAACAACAGAATTAGGTATATTATAAATTAACTTAATCAATTAGGTACATAAACAATGGTATTCATTATTCTTTTTTTGAACAATTCTTTAGAACAGTCAAGTTTAATTACATCGGCATATTTGTTAAAAAATTGGCACGCTTTAGTAACCGGTTCATTTAATCCGTAATTCGTCGAATGATGTGTGATGAAGAAAAATTGATTAGCCCTTGGCCTAAGACAACGCGCTGGTGTATGTTTTATAAACATTTCAACTAAAGGAGCACAATCAATGTGCCCTGTTTTTACATCTCTAGCAAGTGCAATCAAGAAATAAATTCTCCTAGTTTCTAGAGGTTTTATATCAATTAACGCGCACCGATCTTTATATGTTGGCAAGGGCAAAGTCCATTCAAGTTTACGAAGCGAATATTTTGTGAATCTTTTTTGAATTCTTTCAATTCTATTAGAAGCATTTTTGTAGTAAGGAGACTGTTATGTCGGAGAGAAACAAAGACACGATGTTTACTGTTCGACTTCTATTTATTGATTCGACCCAGCTTCCCTTAAACTAGCTTACAACTAACCTCAAGTGTATCATCTTATAATCTACGGTTATAAAATATAATGATAAGAGAGAAATGTTATATATTGAATTGCTTAAAACAGTCTGTAGCACAAGTGCAATTATAGTCATGGAATTCAATATACAACACTTCTTTCCCCTTAAAAAGTTATATTTCCCTTATCCAAATTCGTATGACTTTCAATTGTAACTATTATTTTATAACTTTATAATACATACATATATATATTTTTTTTTTTTTTTTTTTATAAATTCATAAGTAAATATTTAATTCATTTTTATTTTGATAACTCTACTGAGCATTTTTAACCCTAAATTCAATAAGTTTATAATCAAATTACGTTTTTCGTTTCATTTCCATTACTCTTTTTGACCTTCTTAATTTTTCCAACTCTTCACCTGTTTCTTTTCTTAATCTTTTACGCCTTTTAGGATGTATTTCTTTCTTTTTATTACAAATCTCTTTAAATACAATTGGTTTATTAGCAAAAGTAACTCTTTTTACAATTCCTTTTTTTAATTGATTAACATGAGCTGTTCGATAAATATCATTAACTTTAATTTGATATACAAATTTACTTATTTTTTTACTTATAATGGCTGGAAGCCATTTTACCTCTGTATTAGAGTTATTACGATACAAAATTGATTCATTTTCTTTAAATTCAGTTTTTTTAAATTTGTCTTTATTATGTTCTTTTTTTCTTGTAAATCTTTTTTCTTTAAATGGTGTTTTTACATCGGCATGCTCTTTTTTCTTGACAAGATAATCTAACAAAGTTCTAGTCTTATACGAAAAAATTGCAGCTGATGGGGAACGATCTGTGACTGTGCATGGAGTGTTGCGATATTTAAACAAATAATTTTCAATTTTTTCTAACATATTCAATTTTAAACCGTTACTATCATGTAAATATTTTTTAATTCCCTTCTTGAAAGTTTGTACCGCCCTTTCTGCCAAACCATTGGATTGCGGATGGTATGGGGGACTGTGTATCAGTTCTACACCGTTTGCATCACAAAAACGTTTAAAAGAACTTGAGGAAAATGGCGGTTCATTGTCCGTGACTATTTTCGATGGAATCCCAAAAATCGCGAAATTTGATCTTAATGATCTGCATCCGTCTTGTGCATCGCAAAAACTTCTATCCACTTTGAAAAATCATCAACTAAAATTAGAAAATGTTGCCCTTCTAAATATGCAAAATGTAAATGCACTCGCTCATACGGAGAAGTTGTTGCATTCCACGACCCTAAAGGCACATTTTTCGTGTAATTTTGAAATGCCAAACAAGTGTTGCACTGCTTAACTAAAGTTTCTATGTCTTTGTCCAACGACATCCACCAGACATATGACCTCGCAAGTTTCTTCATCCTAACGACACCCACATGACCTTCATGAACTAATTTTAGAACTTCCCTTTGAAGCTTTTCCGGAATTACCAATCTATTTCCAAAAAACAGACACCCTTCTTCAATTTCTAATTTGTTTCACTTTTCCCAAAAACTTTTATGCACCATGCTACAGTCACCCTTCCAATCAAGTTTAAGACATTTCATAACTAAACGTAACACATTGTCCTCATTTGTATACTTTGAAACGATATTCATATTCAACGGAAAACAATCCTTTTCTACAATATTCCCAATTACGCCTGGTTCAATTTCCAACTCATTTGACAACGGTAGTCGTGATAGAGCGTCAGCATTTGCTAATAACTTCCCTTTTCTATATATAATTTTATAATTGTACATTCCCATAAAAATAATCCATCTTTGGAGTCTTGCCGCCGCAACTGGTGGAGTACACTTGGAAGGATTAAAAATTTCCTTTAATGGCTGGTGGTCACTTACAATTGTGAATTCTCGGCCATATACATACTTGTGAAACTTTTTTATAGCGAAAACAATTGCCAAGGCTTCACGGTGTAACTGAGAGTAATTCCTTTCAGATTTACTCAACGTAGAACTCGCGAAAAGAACTGGCATCTCCACACCATCCACCAAATGGGACAAGACTGCCCCAACTCCATATGGGCTGGCGTCGCAAGCAATTACAATTGGCAAATGTTCGTCATAATGAACCAACAAATTATTTTTTATCAAATATCCTTTACTTTCCTCAAATTCCTTCTGACAGTCAATAGTCCACTCAAAGTTATTAGATTTTTTAAGTAATCCATACATATTTTGTAACTTTTTTGATAAATTTGGTATGAATTTACCATAAAAGTTTACAAGTCCTAAATACGACTGCAACTGCTGAAGATTTTCAGGCTTAGGTGCCTCTAAAATAGCCTTCACCTTCTCTGGATTTGGCTTGATTCCTTCCTTACTTATTATGTGCCCTAAATATTTCACACTTTTTTCAAAAAATTTGCATTTTTTCTCATTTACCCGCACATTATATTCGTTTAATTTTTCTAAAACAATAAGCAATTTTTGTTTGCAATCATTTAAACTTTTTCCGCCGACAATGATATCATCAATGTAGCATTCGACATTTTCGATTCCAGTTAAAATCTTGTCCATTGTGGACTGAAAAATTGCAGGTGCACAACTGACTCCGTACGTGAGTCTTTGACATTCAAATAAACCCTTATCAGTGATAATTGTCAGTAGAGGCTTTGAAGCATCTGAAAGTTTGACTTGCTGATAAGCGCCAGTTAAGTCAAGCAAACAGAAATATGAACAACTACCCAAATTTGCAAAAATATCATCCATTCTTGGAAAAGCATAATGATGTTTTTCAATAAATTTGTTAATTGTTACTTTACAATCAACGCAAATTCGGATGCTTCCATCAAATTTTTGGAACCGCCACTATAGGTGAAGCCCACTTGCTTTTCATAACTGGCCTTATAATCCCTGTCTCAACCAACCTATCCAACTCCTGATGTACTTTATCCCTCAAACCATATGGAACTGTGTAAGGCTTAAAAAAGATCGGTTTACTATCTTCTTTTATATAAATTTCGGCTTCAACATTTTTGATGGCAGTATTTGAATCTTTTTCAAACACCTTTGGAAACTTGTGTTTACAAAATTCAATTTCCCTTGACACATCTACCGAACCAATTTGACCTTCATTCACCTCAAGCAACAAAACCTTCCAATTAGGAATAAGAACATCCAGCCAATTTCGACCTAAGAGTGGTACAAACGAACTTCGTGAATCAACAACTGTCAGATCAACCTTTTTTGAAACGTTATTAAAGCTAACTTCAACCTCGCTCACTCCAACTACCTTCACCTGCTCGCCCGTTATCACATGCAATTTTTTATTAACCTCTCCATTTTGATTAAATTTCAAATTTAATTCTTTAAACTCTTTTAAATTCATTATGCTTGCACATGCACCGGTATCTAACTCCATTTTTACACATTTTTCATTAATTTTAACGTTTACATAAAGAGGCTTACCATTATCTTTATAATTATCAATATTAAAAATATTACCTAACCTTAGATTATGCAGATCATCAGAAACCTCGTCTTCCGAAGCCTCCATTACATGGTTCGCCTTGCCACCAATTTGTTTTTTACGCCCTTTCTTGCATGCAGAAGCGTAGTGTCCAGTTTCTGAACAGTTATAGCACACCATCACGTGACAATCCCTAGCCCGATGCCCTGGTTTGGAACACCTGAAGCACACTGCTTTTGAACCATTTCCATTTTTTCGATTTCTAGATCGATTTCTAGAAACACTTCGTAGTCTTTCCTGATGCGGATGACTTTCGCATGCCCAACTTTTCTCTCGTCTACCTCGTTTATCATCGTCTTTCCCCCGAATGCTGTCGACTCTACTGTGACCCACTGCACTCATGTCCTTAACCTCTTTTTCCGTCATCTCAAAGGTAAGGGCTTTGGATTTTGCTTTCTCCCAATTCAAGTTGTCTTCATTTAACAAAATCGTTCTTAGCCTGTCATTCCGTACCCCGCAAACCAACTTGTCTCGTAGCGCACTCTCCAAGAATGTACCAAAATCGCACTCCTGAGCAATAGATTTGATCGCGATAACGTACTCTGCTATTGATTCATGCGCCTTTTGATTCCTCAAGAATAATTTATAGCGCTCTGCGATGACGTTTTTCTTTGGTTGGAAGTGATTTTTTAACTTAGATAACATATCATCATATTTCAGATTAGTTGGCTTTATAGGAGATGCCAACGACTTTAAGACTTTATAGAGCTCACCGTCACCACCTCCAAGAGTTATGAAATACTCCACTTTAGTTTGGTCATCAACTATTTTATTGAGCTTTAGCAATAGCTCCATTCTGTCCACCCATAGCTCAAAATCTTCTCCAGGGAGATACGTCTCCACTTGCCCAATAATAGGTTGCCTCACTTCAGTCATAATTTCTTCTTTTTTAATGACCACTTTTTCTTTTTGTTCGTCACCCTCGTCCATAAAAAGTTAAATCTCTTAAAAAAAAACTTAAACCCCGGAACAATTAACTATATGTTCAACACGCGATTTTAATTAGAATTACAAACTGTTAATCCTCGTCGCCACGAGGACACGATGTTTACTGTTCGACTTCTATTTATTGATTCGACCCAGCTTCCCTTAAACTAGCTTACAACTAACCTCAAGTGTATCATCTTATAATCTACGGTTATATAATATAATGATAAGAGAGAAATGTTATATATTGAATTGCTTAAAACAGTCTGTAGCACAAGTGCAATTATAGTCATGGAATTCAATATACAACAGAGACCAAACTACACAGCAGTATTCCAAAATTGGACGAACAAAGCTGACAAAAAGTGATTTAACAGTATAAGGACACTTAAACTCATTAGAATTTCTAAACAAAAATCCAAGCATAGAATTGCCTCTAGATACAATATAGTCAACATGCATTCTGAAATCAAGCCTGGAATCAAAAATAACTCCTGAATCCTTGTGATTGGAAACTCTTCGAAGTACGTTCTCAGATATAGAGTAGTTAAAGACTACCGGACTATAACATCTTGTAAATGTCATTATACAACATTTTTGATATTTAAGTCAAGGTCATTAAACATACACCATTTTGATATACAAGTTAAGTCTTTTTGAAGTTGCATACAATCAGTGAGCGAATTTACTGATCGATATATCTTAAAATCATCAGCAAAAGACAGGCAACTTGATTTTAAAACAACATTAGGTAAATCGTTAACAAAAAGTAAAAACAAGAGGGGGCCCAGGTGACTACCTTGGGGTACTCCTGAATAATTAAAAATTAATTCCGATTTAATTCGACCAACTCTAACTGATTGCACTCTGTTTTATAGATAGCTTTTAATCCAATTTAACATCTGAGAGTGAAAACCCAAATATCTAAGCTTTAACAAAAGAATTTTATGGTTAACCCTATCGAATGCCTTTGAGAAGTCAGTGTATATAACATCTACTTGGCTTCGTTTCTCAATTGCATTGATACAATAGTTCGTAAATAATGTAAGATTTGATGCTGTGGATTTTCCACTGACAAAACCATGTTGATAGGGTGAGATATGTGCTTTAACAGCATCATACATTTTGGTTTTAACCAAGGATTCAAAAACTTTGGGAATCAGTTGGAGCTTTGCAATCGGTCTATAGTTTTCGATTAATTGCTTAGAGCCAGATTTAAAGATTGGTGTGATGAAAGAAAGTTTCCAAGAATCGAGGAAAACACCGTTTGAAAGAGACTGATTGAAAATTATTTGGAGCGGTTTCGATAAATTCTACTTACAATTTTTAATGAAGATTTCAGGAATATTATCGGGTGGGAGACTAAGACTATTATCCAATTTACCAAGCGCTGACAGAATTTCTTCTTCTGATAGAGATATGATACCGACATCAGTTATAGCAGGGATTTCATAGTTTACTTCAGAGTGAGCTAAGTTTAATATGAAATTCGACTGAAAAAATTAAGCAAAAAAATTACATTTATTATTAAGGTCACTACTACCAATGCCTTTATAAGTCATATAACTAGGTATACCCAGGGATTTCCTTTTAGAATTTAAATACTGCCAAAAGCATTTAGAATTTGTTTTAATGTTTGATTCTAAAGACCAAACATACTGTTTATACAAGATTTTTTTCAGAAAATCATATTCCCGACGTAAGCGACAAAATTCACTTCGGAAACCTGAATTGACCTTACTCATACCTTGCATTTTACACATTGCATTTTTAGCCTTGTTAAACCTTTAGTGAACCAAACAGGCTTATTATTTTTCTTCATTCGTTTAATAGGGATGAAGGAAGAAAAAGCTTTGTAAATTATGTTTAGCAAAGTCTTATAATTTCTTTCAACGTCCTGGAAACATAAGATCGAACTCCAATCTACATTATTTAAAAAATTATTTATGCTGATGTAATCGGCCTTACTAAAATCGTATTTATAATCCACTTCAAGATTAGAACAATAAGTATTTTTAAAATTGATACACTTTAACTCTAAACGCAATGCTTTATGATGTATACTATTATTCAGTAGAGGAAAGTCCTCTTCAAATAAGCACATTTCAAGGTCTTCTTGCACAAAAATAAGATCTAAGATTCTACCAATAGAGTTGCAATATTATTCGTTTGAATACAATTCAAAGCTGACATAGTATCTAATACAAAGGTTTCGATTTCGTTTACAATATTATATGGGATAAGAGCTTTATCATCCTCAGAGAAAATCCAATTAACAGTACTCAAATTAAAATCACCTAAGACTGTAAGAGTTACTATCTAATGTACCTTCAACGTCTTTAATATTACATGCGCATAATAAATGTCAATGTGTGATTTTGGAGGAATATAAGAAACAAAATAATAAATACTTAATTCACTAAAGTTGTGAGTGAAGCTCACATGAACACATAATTGTTCTATCAAACCTGAAGAGTTTGTGAGAGATATTTGCCTACTCTTAAAATTACTCTTAACTGCAAGCAGCACACCACCTCCTCTAGTAAGCATGACGACGAACAAAATGAGATTTAATTACAGACAGCCTTTGGAAACTTTGGTTACCAGCCGGCTTAACCCACCAAATCATTGTCCAAAATCATGAACCTCCTAATTTCGCCCATGGCGGCATTCAAAAAACCCTTGAAAGAATTAAAGAAACCTATTTTTGGCCTAAAATGGCAAAGCAAGTGCGTGATTTTATCAATCAGTGCACCAAATGTAAAGAAAATAAATCTCCAAATTTTATTATGAGACCCCATATAGGCTTCCAACAAAATGTAGAACTTCCTTTCCAAAAAATCTATATAGATTTTATGGGCCCCTATGTGCGAAGCAAAAAGGGAAATCTATTTCTCTTTATCGCATTGGATTACATGACAAAATTCGTATTTTTAAAACCTATGCACAAAGCTACCTCAAAACTCGTAATTGATTTTCTTGAAAAAGAAGTTTTTCTGAAATTCGGAGTGCCCGAGTTCGTGCACAGCGACAACGGCAAGCAATTCGTGTCCAACGAATTCAAAAATTTTCTGTCTAGGTATGGAACCAAACACATTAAAAATGCCCTATATTCTCCTCAGGCAAACGCTTAGGAGAAAGTAAATCGTTCCATCCTTTCGGCTATACGAACGTACCTAAAGGAAGACCAAAGAGATTGGGAATTGCACTTACCACAAATCCAACAAGCTTTGTGTACTTCTGTACACCTGTCCACAGGTATGTCACCATTCTTTGCCCTTTTTGGACGTCATATGACCACCCATGCAGAAGCATATCCAATTCTCAAACTTATGCGTGGAAGAATTAAAGAAAAATTACATGAAGCGTTTACACGCAACCAAAAGACGTATAATGCTAGGTCAGCTATACGTGTTTTCAAACCTGATGAAGAAGTTTTCCGCCGAAATTTTGTCTTAAGTAACGCTTCTAAAAATTTCAATGCGAAACTTTCAAAAAAATTCGTCAAGTGCCGAGTGGTAAGCCGAAATAATAATCTATACGAGATAAAAAACCTTCAAGGAAAGAGAATCGGTATTTACCACGCGAAAGACCTGCGTCGTTAATTTTGAAACCCAGCCTTCACGAATTCATATAAACATTCAACAAATTAATTTAACGTTTATCATTTCTTTTTCTTTTTAACAACTTTCTAGCCCAGTCACCGTCTAGCTTTCACAGCGTTCACTTGTGTTGACTTTCCTAGTACAGTGGTTATCTCTAACCTTTTTTCTTTTCTGATATATACATCTATCTCTTTCCCTTCACAGGGCTCATAAACTTTCTTTGACACCGCGTGCTTTAATTTTGGGTGCGAGGTTAAGTTTCCATATCAATTAAAATGGCCCCGGGGCCAGGAAGAAAAAAAACCGGGAATAGATTCGATTCGTTGGCGGAGCCCCCGAATCCGGAGCCCAGTGCAAAAAGAATAAAAAACTCTTCGCTAACTGATTTCCCTCTACTTCCAGTCATTTCAAACCTTAAGAACCCTAAATTTATTATAATCTCTCCTAAAGAAGAACAACAACCCCTTTCATCAATAAGTGTGTTTATCCTTAATAAAGCAATTGACGCTGTGAGTAAGGACTATGAAAATATCTCCCAACTTAGAGATGGGAATATTTTGATCCTCACCAAATCACAGTCAATCGCAGATAAATTCCTTAGAATTTCAAGTCTTGGCCAGATCCCTGTAACGGTGAAACTTCATGCCAATCTAAATTCCTCAAAAGGAGTTGTGTATGCACCTTGTTTAATTAATATTAAAGAAGAAATAATAAGTGAATTAAAACCCCAAGGTGTAATCGAGGTGTATAAATTCCAAAAAAATACCGAAAGCGGCCTACGTCCTTCGGGACTTATGCTTTTCACTTTCGATCGCTACCAATATCCTCCGACAATGGATATAGCTTGGTATAAAACAAAAGTTCTGGAGTACATCCCCAACCCCATGCTATGTAAGAGTTGTCAGATTTTGGGACACACATCAAAAAGATGCAATAATAGCAAACAATGTGAAGTTTGCAGCCCACCACCATTTAAGACGTTAAAAAATTTGCCAGCTGAGGTCATGGTAAAATTGGTCAACTTATATAATAATATTTTGAAAAACGGGACATTTCCTCATGAATGGAAAAAAGCTATTCTGATCCCTATACCAAAACCAAACACGGACTCACAAGCCATCGAAAATTACCGCCCAATTTCTCTCCTCTCCGTTCTATCCAAATTATTTGAAAAAATAATTGGTAATAGACTCAAATGGACACTTGAAAAATGTCTCAACAGCGGACAACACGGTTTTAGACCATGTAGAGGCACACATACTCTGCTGCATATGCTTGACCAAGCTGTACATACAGAGCTAGCTGCACGAAACCATTCGGTCCTCTTGTCCATGGACTTAGAAAAGGCTTTTGAAAAAGTAACTTATTTTGGAGTAATACAACAACTCCACGACTGGGGAATCCATTCAAACTTATTGAAGGTGATCTATTCCTTCATGTCTAACAGAAGAATAAAGGTACGTATCAATGGCTACTATTCATTAGACATCACAATCGAAAACGGTGTGCCACAAGGATCTCCAATTTCAACAATGTTGTACAATACGTACGTAAATTCGCTTTTAAATGAATTGAACACTGGTGATCCACAAATGAAATCAACTTTAACATTCGCCGACAACATTTTCGTTTTAAGTTCTGGTAGCCCAGAAGAAGTTGCCCATGCGCTCAATCAAATCATACAGAAAGCACAAACTTGGTGCACAAATACTGGAGCTAAACTACCTGTTGAAAAAATGGAAGTTCTGCATATATGCAGAAAAAGATCTTGTCCGAACACAACTATCAATCTTAACAACTCTGCTTTTCCCCTTAAAGAAAAATTAAGAATTCTTGGTCTGATTTGCTCGAAAACTTGGAAATGGCATGCACACGCGAAGTTTGTTGCTGACAAGCTCAACAAATCCTTGAATCTACTCAAAATTATCTGCCAAAAACACAAAGGACAGCACCAGAATACATCTATAAATATAGCACAAGCCCTCATACGGGGTGCCACACAACATAGCCTTTCCATCTATTCACACTGGACAAAAGGGAATGCACTACTACGAAAGTCTATTGGAGCTCTACCATCTACACTTATTGATACTTTATTGGCAGAAACAAACACACCATATTTTATAGAAACGAAACAAAGTACACAAACCAAAATTGTTATACAAAGCCTCATAGACTGCAAACATCCGCTACACGAAATATGCAGATCTGGTTGCACAGTTTCCAAAAAAAACGAAAATAAAAAGTGCACTCTATAATTCTATCAGATACCTCACATTTACTAATATCACCATACCAGAAACAGCTAGTTACGACATCGATTCAACACCTTGGCTTTTCCCAAAAAGCACCATTGACATATCTCTAGCCAAAACGCTGAAGGAACGAACACCGCCCGACATCTACAGAAAAAAATTTGCTGAAAAAATAACTACAGGACAATTTAGTTGCATACTATACACAGACGCCTCGACAGCAGAAGAAACAACAAGTTATTGTGTATATAGATACGACAATAAATGTGACAAGATCCTCTCACAAAAACTTACAACCCCAAACCAAAGTCCTTTTGTTGGAGAGGTAATGGCATTGGTTGAAGCATTCCAAATTGCCAACGAAAGACATGATAGAACCGCTATTTGCAGTGACTCTTTGAGTGCAATAAGCAAGATACTCAACAACAAAAACAAAACACCAATCTTTCATCTTCTACGTTCAATTATCCGCCTCAACTTCCCTAGAATTCACTTAATATGGTCCCCAGGACACACAGGAATTCCAGGAAACGAAAAGGCAGACTCTGCGGCTCGTGAAACCATCAAAATGCCTTTGGAATTTATAATACCCCCGTTTGCATCTTCAATATTCAAAATTGTCTCTGACAATATACGTAGAGAAGCAGAAATACGCTGGAATAACTCCAATTCCTTTTTAAGACAACATAATACAACCTTAGGACAAGTGACCTACAACGAGTCATTAAAACGATTACAATCAGTGCAGCTCTCTCGGATAAGGCTAGGTCATACCTTGTTCAACAAAGTTCATCTTTATAAAAACGAACCTACACCACTTTGCAGCTTCTGTCAGGAAACTCAAACCTTAGACCATGTTCTTCAAAGATGCCCATTAACAAGAACACACTTTGAAAACAACATCCCACCGTCACAAAAACTCCTAGATACAACTATTCATCCAGATAACTCACTGCTTTTCCCGCTACTAATTAAACATAAACTTAATCAAATTTAACCTATATTTACATACATTTCAAAATCAACTTTTCTACTCAAAACGATCAACGAACTATATTTCTTAACACTATACAAAATTTATTATTTTAACAGCCATATGGGCCTAGCACCCCGGTGCTATCTATTCCGGACGATATAAATTTATTTGTCTTGATACCTGTGATAAAATAAAAATAAAAATAAAACTTTCTAGCCGTTGGCCTCGAAATAGGAACTGTTTCTTTCAAGAGCATGATTGTATCATGTCCAATTAGAGTAGACCTTACTTTGCCCTTTCAAGGATCTTTGAATCTGAGTGTTTGATTCACCCCCATACCCAAAAGTGAACAATAAACCTAGCACTTATAGCACCTTAGTACACCCGAATGATGGGTACCGTCATTTCTTCATTAAATTTTGTTTTGTTGTACCCTATGAAGGAGTAAGCGTGCTAAGGACATTCTTCTCCTAAGTGCAAAGGCAATACGGTTGGGCAAAGAACCTGCATCGTTGGGAACTATTGCCTATTCTTGGTTGAAGTCTTTGCCAGAAAGTCTTTTTTATTTTGGTTATGTGCTGAAAAAAAAGGGTGCATGGTTACGAGGTAAGATTTATATTGAGAACGAAAAGTAAAAATATATTCACCTTCGTGCGTATCCGAATAGCAAACAGTTTTCAGTCAGTTGGGCATGGAACAAAAAGATAATCCAGCCCCCGCCCATCTACTGTTGTCGTCGATGGTTGATAAGCATTGGGAATTGCGATCGTGTAATAACACAACCAATTAAAGATGTGATCATAGAGGAAATATATTATCTAAAGTCCCGACCGGTACCCGTCCTACCTGAAACACCCTCAAATTTTATTCGAGGTGAACTCTCTCAAATTCCGTATCGGTGAATACATGTGAGTAGTGGAAAAAAGGCAAAATGTCAGATTGAATGCTTGTCAAAAATGACAGTTCCACAATTTCGATTTCAAAATCAAAACATTCAATGTGAGATCCTACAAGTAAGTTTTTGTAAATTATTTTGTTTTGTCTAAACATTTAACAGAATTTATTTCTTTTCAGATCAAAAACCTTAAAGATTAAGAGCTACAATTGCATTTTTGAAAAAACGATAGACCAGGAACCAGAAGAAAACAATGAGACTTACTTTACTCGGAGCTCAAGTAGGTACGTTTAAAAAAAAGAATCTCGTAAACAAAAGAATATTTATGTTGCTTTGTTTCAGCTATGGATTGCTCCAATAATATACTTTACTACCAACTCAAGAAGATGTACATAAGAATAAAGATCGACTTTATTAGCATCTCCTTAGTGTTTTCATTTCGGGTGCTGCTGATTACAAACCATGATACAGAAAGCAATTTCTCTCAAGAAATTCGGAAGGTTTGCTCAAAACAAGGGCGCTAGTCCCCAGGTGAATTTATTTTATATTATATTTCTCTTAATATCAATGTTTTTAACCACAGACTTTCGCCTTTATTTGTAAAAAGTTTTTCGAAGCCTGTTGAAGTAAAGTATATATTTCTACACTCAATTGCTGCTGTATCATGATCGTTGAGATCTGTCTCAGCGGCTATGGTGGGCGCAGGCGTTGACGATAGAGGTGTCGACGTCTCTGCCAATAGTAAGATTCATGGAATGCAACAACACCACCAGAATCACGAATTCAATTCCGAATTAGCGAACATCCTCAGCTACAGCTATCGACTTTGTGAAATTCAATTGAATGGTGCAGGGAAAGCTTTGACATTCAATAGTCGACCGCCCAGTTTTGGAATGACTTAACAGCGGCAATAGCAACGGCAGAGTATGCAGGCAAGTCAGGTAAGTTCATTCATTTACTTACGAGTAATCTTAATATGGATATTTTTAATTCTATGGTTCTTTAGGATTTCCAACGTCCTTTGCCCATTCATCAGCTGCCAAGAAGTATAGTACAAGCCGACCAAAAAAAAACGGCTCTTGCAGCTGCAACTAAAGCAACATCTTCTGGTTTCATAGAGTGAATCAGCACATGAGGTTCAGTTGTGTAAGTACAAATCGAAACAATCATATCGTGATTAACTTGCTTAATCTTCACCTTCCGAGTCATCGGCTACTGCGGCCACTTAGGCCGAATCAGACCACGTAGATAATGAAATGAATGTCGCATTGAAGCAACCTGCTGGAAGAACACCTCCTAAATGACGGGAATCAAAAGTCATTGGTAAGTCTTTTGAATAATGAAAATCTAATTATTTTCGTATGTACTATTTTAGAATTTTCTTATATAGACAGAAAAAATAGAAGCCGAATTCCTAAATACACAATACACCAAAAGAACTAACTGGAATCACATAGAAGACCATCGACACAGGAACTGTCCAAATGATGTTTTAAGAATTTCCCTCAACCTTCACCTGGCGAAAATTTCCAAAAATAATACAACCGGAAATTGTGCATTTATGACATGGTCCCATTGGGATTTTGGAATTTGCCTCGCAAAAGAATGTCACAAACGACTTGCCACAATTTTGTAATCAACGGATCGAATTACCAGCGGGAGTTTTATAATTATAAACCAATCAACTTGCTACAATTTAATTGTGCGTCCATTAACCAGAAGGGTTATGATGGCAAAATTTCTTCAAAGTAAGCTTCACATAAACCACAAACTTTGAAAGCACTACCTAATTGATGTGTTTTTTTTTCAGCAACAAAACGAAGCGGTATTGCAACAAATCATGAAGTGAAGATGATTATAGTCGACGACATCTTTTAAATCTCATCCGTTAATAATCAAGGTTCGCGGCGCAGCTAGTTTTTAAATAAATTTGGAATTTTTTTTTCAAAATTCTATGTAATTTAGTATAAATTTGTTTTAAATTCAACGCTAATAATGTATTTTCACTTAAAAAACAATAACTGGATGTTAAAATGTAACTTCTTAGTTTTTGAGCAAATAAAAAAGATATTAAATGTACTTTTTTCAAAGAAAAATACTTCTTTCTGGTTTTCCCAAATTTGATCTGCTCAGGTCAATTATTATAGTGGATTTATACCTTTTTTATTTTTTGTTTCGTTTTTAGCAAATAATAATAAAAAAACAAATAAGCTGTTTTAAGTAGATTTTATTTTTTTATTCAGACATATGTTTAATTGAACAAAATTAAAAACTAAGTATTTTTAATCATATTCCTATGTTTTGGTTTATCACGTGGTATGTATTTCTTTGTGATTTCATGTGGTCAATAGCATTAGCATAGAGGAAATATATTATCTAGAGTCCCGACTGGTACCCGTCCTACCTAAAACACCCTCAAATTTTATTCGAGGTGAACTCTCTCAAATTCGAGGTGAACTCTCTCAAATTCGCTATCGGTGAATACATGTGAGTGGGGAAAAAAAACAAAATGAAGGATTGGGCTAAAATAGAAACTTATGGAATTTTTGTGACCTGTCAAAAACGACAGTCAATTTTGCAAAACAAAACAATGGATTTCAGATTTGAAGAGTAAGTTTTTGTTAATTCTTTTGATATTTAATATAATTTGATATTTTTCAGACCAAAAACCTTTATAATGAAAAGAGTATATACAAGTTCACTTCATTGAATAAAAAGTAAGTCAAATTGCAGCGAATGAGGTGCAACAATAATCGATTTATTTTATACTCTGTGTTTCCATTTTAGACGCTGCCCATTACATACATACCATAATGCAGGAAGCAACTTCCATCAAGAAATCTGGAAGACAAAGTATACTTATTTACAGGTAAGTTTTTTATATTATATTTCTCTTAACAAAATAATATCAATGTTTTTAACGATAGACGCTGCCCATTGTATTTGTGTGTACATCTCAACGGCCATAGCTGCCGCAGGTGTTGACGGCGGAGGTGTCACCGTCGCTGCAAATAGTCAGATGCTTGTAATGCAACAACACCAGTAGCAACAACCCCACCAAAGCTACGAATTCAATTCCAAATTAGCGAACATCCTCAGCTATGCCATCGACTTTGTGTTACTTTGTGAGATTCAAGTCAATTTTACAAGTGAAAGCTTCGACATTAATAGTCGACCGCCTAGTTTTGGAACGACTAAACAGCAGCAACAGCAACGGCTGAGTACCTATGCAGGCAAATCAGGTTAATTAATTCATTTACTTACGAGTAATGTAATGGATATTTTAAATTCTATTGTTCTTTAGTATTTCCAAAATGTCCTCCGCCGCCAAGAAATATGATGCTGCAAGCCGACCAAAAAAAACGACTTGCAGCTGCAATTAAAGCAACACTTTCTGGTTTCATAGAGTGCAACTGTCTCACAAAATGATAGCGGGGACGCTGAACTGACCGAGACAGCGGCTACTGCGGCCGCTAACGCCGACACATACCAAGTAGATGAGGTACTGAAAGTCGACTTCGAAGCAACCTGCTGTGAGAACACCTTCTAAATGACGGGAATCGAAAGTCGGAAGTAAGTCTTCTGAATATTGAAAATCTCATCATTTTTGTATGTACTATTTTAAAATTTCCAGAAATGTTGGTAAACTTATAGACTGGAAAAATAAAATCTGAATTCCATGAATACATAATGCCTATTGAATCACCAAAACTAAGTGCATTCTGAACACAACTAACTGGACTCACATAGAAGACCGTCGACACAGGAATACCCCTACAAACTACTCTAATGATGTTCCAAGAATTGGGAACCCGCAACCTTCACCTGCCGAAGATGTCCAAAAATAATACAATCGGAAATTGTGCATTGTGACATGGTCCGATTAGGATTTTGGAATTTGCCTCGCATAAGAGTGTCACAAACGACTTACCACAAATTTTAAATCAAAGGATTGACTTACGAGCACTATTCCGGGAATGGTACAATTCAAAACCAATGAATTTGCTACAATTTCATTGCACGTTCATTGACCAGAAAACTCATAATGCCAAGACCACTTCAAAGTAAGTAACATAAACCACAAACTTTGAAAGCACTAACTGTTTTTTTTTTCTCAGCAACAAATCAAAACGAAGCGATATTGCAACAAATCCTGCAATGAAGATGATTCGAAGTCGATTTGACTCTTTAAATCTCATCCATTAATAGTCAAAGGTCGTGTCGCAGCTAGTTTTTAAATAAAGTTGTATCACAGATACTATAGTTCCATAGATATCGCACGCAGTGGAAAAAAAAATGACCATTTTTCAATCGACTGGGACGTATGTACCACTACGTCCCAGTTTGATCGAACTAGCATGAATCATACTCAAACATTTTATTGCATTGTATAACTTGTTGTATTTTCTTTTTTTTACTTCTTGTGCCTTATTGTTTTTTTTTGTCTTTTGTGTATTCTATGTTGATCTTTCATAACGATGTGTGTGAATTTTGTTTGTATTTCCTGGGTGTGATTTTTGTATGTGCCAAGGCCAACCTGTGAATTATAAGCAAGGTTGTTCTTTAAAAGCAAGGTTGTTCTTTAAAAAAAACATTAGCTCATGAAACTGGGGTAACATATAAAATCCTTAGAACAATTTATTGAAGAAACTAACTATGGCATAAGATATAAGAGGATGGGGATGGCTCGTCTGGTGTGTCGTTGGATTTGTTTGGTCGTGTCGTGCGTAGGTATACATTTTCTATATTTTTTTGGGTTGTGCGATCGGTGTTTGAAGTTATTTTTACTTCATTCGTCGTCGACTTTCGATAGGGATGAGAATGCTAAGCCCAAAAAGTGAAACATTTTGCCCAAAAAACGAAGTAGATTTGTAAAATGTGTAGCAGATAATGAAAAAAACAAAAAATACAAACAAAACAAATTTATTTTCATTTTATTTTACATCCATATAACGAAAACATACATTGACTAGAACAAGTCTCACAAATTCATAAATTAGGTACATGAAATAAATAGGAACATTCTGTTTTAAATTAAATTAGATTCTCCTCTTAGGGAAACATAACACAAATTCATAAAATATTATAAAGTATATGCATATAATAAGGATTTTAATCGGTTCTTAATACGTAGCCCTCCTGAACATATTTAAACTTTGAAAAATATCGTAATAACTTCAAATCTTTCTTATTAATAAAAGGGAAGAAGCGGTACTTATGTCTAGTCTATTTCTTTTTTTGTTTTGACGTTATTGAAATCTGATAATCGTCTTTCGGCTGCTGCACTGCTATGCGGTAAACTAGCTAGTGTAAGCATATAACCGGGCAACACCCTAAACATATCCTCTTCCAATATATTTTTCTGAGAGTGTAAACGCGTCCAAAACTCAACAACTTCTTCGTCGTCGTTCATTTTTATACTTTTAGTAACCATAAGCGTTCTAAATTCGGAGTTCAGAGTTTCTATGTTTGTTACATTATTATCAAAATAAGGAAAGTCATTCAAAAGTGGAAGGATTGTCGGATATGTTTCAGTTTGTATTACTTTTGGATCCAAAAGTTCTAACAATTCTAACTTTTTGTCAGTTAAATCAAAACGATGTTTCAATTGATCGCACAATTCAACATAAAATGAAACTAAATACATTTTTATCTGAAATAAATCTACCTCCGTGTCCGTATCTTGATTCTTGTTTAACTCTTCCTCATACAAAGCCGACTTTAACCCAAAAAACATTTGTTTTAAATCTGAATAATTGGATTTTTCTTTATAATTCACGATCTGCATTGAAGATTCGTCGAGTAGTTCTGCCCTAAAAAAAGTTTGATAAGACGGTTTTAAAGACCATGAGCACACGTTTCTCAAAATGTGTATCTGTGTCTTTTCATAAAAGCTTTATTAAAATTGTTAATAATTTCCAAAATATAGGACAAAAATAACTGTGAAAATTTAATTTCTGGATTATGTAAAGATTTTTTCAATATAACTATCTTAATATATAAAAATCCAGTGTCATATGTATGTTCCCAATGAACTCTTCACCAAGTCAACCGATTTCGGTGAAAGTTGGCATTTTATGTGTAATTTGGTCTAACTTGAGATATAGGATAGTTTATATTTCGATGAATGGTCTAAATTGTATATAATGTTGCATTAATACATAAAAATGCAGTGACATATGTATGTTCCCAGTGAACTCTTCACCAAGTCAACCGATTTCGATGAAAGTTGGCATTTTATGTGTAATTTGGTCTAACTTAAGATATATGATAGTTTAGATTTCGATTAATGGTCTAATGGTCTATATGTTGCAAATGAAATATCTATAATATAAAAATAAGTCGGGTTTTCCTTTCTGACGTTATAACTCCAGAACGCACGAACCGATTTAAACGGTTTTGCATTCGTTGGAATGGTCTCGGGCTCCGTGAGGTTTATAGCAGACAAAATTCAGGAAAATTTTCAACAGAAAAGAGGTGAACTCCGTTTAGCTTCCCATAGAAAGCTATTATAAAAATTCCGATTTGTGGAATTGAAAATTTTTAATTTCTTTCACTTTTCAAGGGCCCTAGGGCTTACTTTTGGAAACCTTTTTTAGTCAACCATATCTCTAGAAACGTCAGAGATATCGACTTCAAATAACGTTTGTTTTAAAGGTAATAAGAATATTTGCCTAGAGTACGACGTGCGAACATCGGCCTCCGCAGAGCTTAAGTTGCCACTCAATTTAAACACAATTGATACTCCAACATGCAATATTTCCCGATCCAGTGCAATGGGAAAATTGGCAAGTTCATTGTTAGGAATGGGTGCACAATGGCACATAAGAAATCACTTGAAGCACTTAACTTCACACTGAAGGATATTCGACGAAGTAACAACATCCAACGGAGTTTTTGAACTCTCTGGAGTTACCATGATTTCCACCACATAATTTCCAATTTAAAGTTGGTTCAGTTATTATGATATTGCGTAATTTGAATCCACCGGGACTTTGCAACTGTACTCGACTTGCGGTGAAAAGACTTATGCCGAATTTGATTGAGGCAACCATTATTAACGGAAAGTACGCAGGTGAAAATGTATTTATTCCTCGAATACTGATTCCGACTGATCTTCCACTTGACTTCAAACGATTGCAATTTCCGGTTCGCCTTGCGTATGCATTGACAATTAACGCTTCGATTCAGTATTTACTTTGGATTCACTTTCAATTTTTACTTAGAGAAGTTCAACTAAATTACACTTCATTTTTGTAATCGAAATGAATTTATTACTGTTGTTAAATGAAATAAAATTTTTCCTTTTCAAATATAAAACAAAAAAAAATAATTTTTCTTCATCTTTTAATCCCCAAACGAAATGTTACAAAAAACGAAGCCATCTGGTGGCGAAACGGAGTTCGACGGGTTTGCTAGTATATATATATATATATATAGCGTTAGAAAATATTTTAAAACGAAGTAGAAATAAGTTGCCTAGGCCTAGGCAATGAAGACATTTTTGAAGTATTTGGTTGAGTTTGGGATGTGTCTAGCCTCAAAAATTCTATCATCACAATTACTGTAAGGAGAAAAAGTAATAAGATTTGATGAAAGAATTTTTGACATCAGAACATTGAACTCGTAAACAGATGGATTTTTGTTATTCCCACCTTTGATGCGAATAATAGAAAATAAATTTTCTAATACGTCTTGGTGAATTCTCTTTGTGAGTAAATAATCCACGTTCTTATATAGGCCATTACTTATATCTTGACTAAGTAATAAAACTCCGTTTATCGTCTGCTCCATACCTTTTAAACAAAAGTTTCTTGGAAGGTTATCTGATTTTTGTATTTCTTTTAAGTAAGACAAAAATTGTTTCAACTCACTATAAGCTGGATTCCCTAGCTGAACTCCGCGCTTTAAAATATTTTTGTCATAATGTGAACCACTATCCATGCAGTCAAATGCATTATTTACCTTAAGTGTGAACTCTTTTGTTGCTATAGCTTCCTTCGAGCTTTCTTTTAAGCAATTAAGTTCAAAAGCAGTTTGAATAGATGCCGCAGTTGTCCTGCTAAATATTTGCGTAGCAAGACGAACATGCATTTTTTCAAAAGCATTTGGTGCTATATGAGAACTTCTAAATTTTAAACATGTCTTAGCCACGTTGTCAATTTCTAAATTGTATATTTCTCTGAAAACATTAAAAGAAACCTTACCATCTGGAGTTTGTAAATCTGATTTCAGTAGAACATTACGAATTGATTTTAATAAGTGAGGAAAATCATAAAAACAAAATATTTTTTCATCATTAAAAATTGTAAATGGTTTTTCTTCAGAAACACCTAATATTTGATAAGCTTTTCTATTATTAGGTCCTTGATCGCAGACTACAGCGCAAACCTTAAGACCAAGATCTTGACAGATTTTCAAATTATTTCTTATAATTTCGCTTAGGTTAGCCCCATTTACACCGTTTGCTGACACAAAATAGTTTAAAACACTTTTCCAACTATCAAACAAACCATTTACCATGAAAACACATATTTCATTAGCAAAAATTCTGTTTCTTTTTGCTCCTAGGTCTTCGAAACCATCTATTAAATCATTTAAAATATTATATGTGAGGTTTTGACGAATCCTAATCTCATCAAATATCAACACAACACAACGTTCTCGCTCGTTTAATAAAGCGAACTTTGATTTTAGATACAAATGGGCATTGTTTACATATCCTAGTTGAATTCCTTTAACAGGAGCCCATCTGTATAAAGAGGATATGTGGGGAAGCCTGAAGCCCAGCCCATCCCTCAAAAATTTATAGGCGCTTTGCGATCTATAAAATATATTTTGGGAAATTTCTTTTTCGTTGTTATTATATTTTGCAGATTTCGATTACCCCATCAACATATCGCAAAATGTTTTTGAATGGTCGGAAATATGTAGCCCTTGGATTTGAGACGATAAAGATAATCTCCCTTTTTTTGAATCTTTTAAAGCAGTATACGCTCTCTTTTTTTTATAATGCTTTATTTTTAAGTTTTTTATTTGAATTTTTAAACTTGATAATTTTTTTTTTAAATTGCATTATTTTTCTCCTCTTTTGCACATCTCTGTGATAATTGATCGCACCTTACACATGAAATGCTACAACTGCTCGAAGTTCTTCTTCGTTTAGTTGGAGGAGACTTATTAAGATCTTCTAAATTTAAGTCTGAACCCAAATCAGAATTTAAATTTAAAGAAGGAACAGCATCCTTCTTAAGATATTTTCTTCCCACAAACTCCGGACAAAAATGGTCTCCACATACAAAGTATTTGCCTTCATTTCTGAATCCACATGCCTGCCTCCACAAATTATTCAAAATTTCGGGGAGAGTACAATAACTTAGGCGACAAAGTTTAATGGCGGATTTGTATAGAACAGTTAAAAACAAGCATTTTTTACTATGGGAGGGGGGGGGTCTATATCCCCCCGTTTAGGCGGTAGGGGCAATTTAGAAAAATATGTACGTTAAATGGAAAAACATTATTAAAAAATAACGGTTATACTTACAAATAAGTTTTATACATTTTTTGAAGGCCAACACTTTTGTCAATTAGCTTGTTTTTAAATCAAGTCAAAGCTATGCATAGTTTTTGAAAAAAAATGGTTTTAAACTCAAAATTTGTGCAAAAAAAAGTTAAAAAAAAGGTTTAAAGTGTAATTTTTCAAAACTTTCAGATTATCTATTAAGTTTTTTTTAGAATTCATTGCTCTTATTTGTTTTTGATCAAAAACTGAAAACTAGATGATTTTATGTCTTCCAGTTCTTGAGAAAATTGAAAATTACCAAAAAAAATATTTTAATTAAAATACTTTTTCCTTGCTTGAGTATTAACGTAGTCTTATTTTGATAGTAATAATCGAATATGGATTAAGATATACCAAGGATAAATTAATTTTTCTTAAATCCAGCTTATTTAAATGCAAAAGAAACTTTGCATTCACCCCATCTTGCACCCACCGCACCTTGCACCCTCCCCACCTTGCACCCACTCCACCTCGCACCCACCCCAAATCCTATAGTGTTCCCAAGAAGGGGGGTTGCAGGGGGCAGCATGCCCCCCCTTACAGATCCCACTGTTGCATACACCCAAACTCGCACACACCTTACTGTTGCATACACCCAAAATCGCACCTACTATTATTACTATGAAAATAAGACCACTCAAGCAAAAAAAAGAATTAAATTAAAATAGCAGTTGTGGTTATTTTCAATTTTCTCAAAAACTAAAAGACATACAATCATCTAGTTTTCAGTCTTTGATCAACAACAAATAAGAGCAATAAATTATGAAATAAAATCAATGATAGATATTTTTGAAGTGTTGAAAAATTACACTTTAAACCGTTTTTTAGCTTTTTTTACTCAAATTTTGGGTTTAAAATTAAATTTTTCAAAAACTACGCATAGTTTTGACTTGATTTAAAAACTGGCTAATAGAAGAGAACGTTGGCTTTAAAAAAATGTATAAAACTTATTTCTAAGTATTACCGTTATTTTTTAATTATTTTTTTCCATTTTAAACAATATTTTTTTTAAATTGCACCTCCCGCCTCAACGGGGGGAGATAGACCCCCGCTCCCATAGTAAAAAATGCTTGTTTTTAACTGTTCTATACAAATAAGTCATTAAACTTTGTCGCCTAAGTTATCGTACTCTTGCCAAAATTTCATTTTTTCCCCTAGAAGGGCACTTAAAAATTTTCAAATTAGGGTAATCTCTTTTCGTTTTCATACAAACGGAACAAGAAACCCCAGATAATCTCTTATCACCCATTGCTATTAAAAAAAAACGTTGACAAATAAAATCGCTGAAAAAAAGGACCACTGACTGTAAAATTAACAAAGAAAAATGTATTGCTCAATCTTATATACATAAATGAACATCCAAATCGTTCGAAAGTCGACAACGAATGAAGTAAATTAAATAACTTCAAAATAAAAAGAAGAAGCCACACACAAACACCGATCGCACAACCCAAAAAAATATAGAAAATGTATACATACCTACGCACGACACGACCAAACAAATCCAACGACACACCAGACGAGCCATCCCGATCCCGATACCTTCCAGTCAATCGCTCGCTCAACCGATTAGATTGAGAAGCGAAGAAAAAGAAAGCGTTGCAACGCGTTGGTTGCTGCAAAATTATATAGACAAAAAACTACCTGCACAGCAAATAGTGTGTTGGAACGTAGAAGCGACGTAAAAAGAACTCAAAAGGGTTGCATTGGCAAACGAACACGAATTCAAATAAGAAAATGTATCTATTTATCTTTCGAACGCAACTTACAGGTCAACGTCTGTCGTCTGTTGCTGGGATATTGTATTATAAATAGGTTTTATTTTGTTATGTTGAATATGGTTGCAAGGTTTGACTTCAACAAATCGCTTTAAATAGGGGATAAAAAATATGATCATTTTTATTTGCACTGGATGCGATATCTATGTAACTCTATTATCTGTGGTTGTATTTTGTTTTTTCAAAATTGTATGTAATTTAGTATAATTTTGTTTTAGATTTAAAGCTATTAATGTATTTTCATTTAAAAAACAAAAACTGGATTTTAAAATGTAACTTCTTAGTTTTTGAGTAAATAAAAAATATTAAATGTACTTTTTCCAAGAAAAACACTTCTTTTTGGTTTTCCCAAATTTGATCTGCTCAGGTCAATTATTATTGTGGATTATACCTTTTTTATTTTTTATTTCGTTTTTAGCAAATAATAATAAAAAACAAATAAGCTGTTTTAGGTAGGTTTTATTTTTTTTATTGTCACATATGTTCAATTTAACAATATTAAAAACTTAGTATTTTTAATCCTATTCTTCTTATGTTTTCGTTGATCACGTTCGTATGTATTCCTTTGTGATTTCATGTGGTCAACAGCATTGGTCAGAAATTCGTTTTTTTAATTTTGCTACAGAGTGCGAAGTTGGAATTCTGTTGAGTCTGATAACACTGGTCGACAAAATTATACTTTTTTTTGTCACCCAAACAAAAAATACTTTTTGAGAGGATTAAGATATCCTGACCTCGAATCTCACCTTTAAATTTATCTACTACATCAGGTTTTTAAAATATACCTTTTGTATTTTTTTCAATATAATGGGTGATTTTTTTGAGGTTAGGATTTTCATGCATTAGTATTTGACAGATCACGCGGGATTTCAGACATGGTGTCAAAGAGAAAGATGCTTAGTATGCTTTGACATTTCATCATGAATAGACTTACTAACGAGCAACGCTTGCAAATCATTGAATTTTATTACCAAAATGGGCCCTAGAAAAGTTGGCAGAAAATCCGCTTTTTTATCGACAAATTTTGTTCAGCGATGAGGCTCATTTCTGGTTGAATGGCTACGTAAATAAGCAAAATTGCCGCATTTGGAGTGAAGAGCAACCAGAAGCCGTTCAAGAACTGCCCATGCATCCCGAAAAATGCACTGTTTGGTGTGGTTTGTACGCTGGTGGAATCATTGGACCGTATTTTTTCAAAGATGCTGTTGGACGCAACGTTACGGTGAATGGCGATCGCTATCGTTCAATGCTAACAAACTTTTTGTTGCCAAAAATGGAAGAACTGAACTTGGTTGACATGTGGTTTCAACAAGATGGCGCTACATGCCATACAGCTCGCGATTCTATGGCCATTTTGAGGGAAAACTTCGGAGAACAATTCATCTCAAGGAATGGACCGGTAAGTTGGCCACCAAGATCATGCGATTTGACGCCTTTAGACTATTTTTTGTGGGGCTACGTCAAGTCTAAAGTCTACACAAATAAGCCAGCAACTATTCCAGCTTTGGAAAGACAACATTTCCGAAGAAATTCGGGCTATTCCGGCCGAAATGCTCGAAAAAGTTACCCAAAATTGGACTCTCCGAATGGACCACCTAAGACGCAGCCGCGGTCAACATTTAAATGAAATTATCTTCAAAAAGTAAATGTCATGGACCAATCTAACGTTTCAAATAAAGAATCGATGAGATTTTGCAATTTTTATGCGTTTTTTTTTTTTTTTAAAGTTTTCAAGCTCTTAAAAAATCACCCGATATTACAAGAACTTGATGTTATAATCTTAAGACTACAAATTCGTTATAGGAAATAGTAAAAAATTGAAAACATTGAAGGAAGATATTGTAGGTTTGAATAATCATCACACATTTTTTGAAAAAAAAAACTATTTCATGAAATTGATAGCTTCAAAAAGCCTTATATGTATGTATGTATGCAGATAAGTGATTTCGAATTACAAAAAAAAATAAAACCTCAAAAACCTTAATTGATAGAGTAATTCTGGAGTCGGTTTTGTATTGTTGTTGACGGCATCGAAAGCAATATATTTATCATGAATGAAAGAATGTATTTCAATTAAATTCCAGAGACCTACAATTTAAATTAGAAAGAGAAAAAAATTAAGATAGTTCTTATTTTATTATTTATAAAAATATCCTCACCACCTACATCACAGAGTTCACCAAAACATGTACAAGGCAGATATACAACTGTGAATTTCTGCAAAATTGTATCGGTAGCCACAAGCATTACCTCATCATACTTGAGAACATAGTGAAATAGATCAATTGGCCAATCCTCGGTGGTAGGTACTGTCTTGAAAAACTGGCTGTAGATTAAATCAACGATTGTTCACATCATGAGGAAGGGCTTGCATACACTGCAATCTTTCGCCTATCGGTAGTTGGCTGAAAGAAGTGCTTTGCATTGCACAGATGGTGACACATGACATGAATGTGCTACTGCTATCCAACGCTGCAATTAATTCAACTTGTATTTGTTCAAATTGACTTGGCTATGAATGGCCAGGGAAAAAGTCAACAAGTAAAGAGATTCCTCAACTTCATAGCCACTCCTGAAAAATAAGATCAACAATATTAATAATTGATAACTGTAAATGAATTGTATTGATTCAATAACTATAATAAGTAAAAGATAAAACAACGATAGCCTAAGCATCTACATCCGACCATATCGGATCGCTTTCTGATTCGCCATCTGGATTAGCAGCAGCTGTTGATGAAAACTCAACTGCTTCAATTGATGGTTCATCATAATCAATTGGCCATTCTTCATCCTGCGAAGTTGTTGCTAATGAACACTCATCTTGTTTTGTTATTGTTTCAGATGTCTGGCCAAGGGCATTTACGCCTTCTAAAGCTCGGTGGTTTGTGGGTTCCATTCCTAAAAAAAAAACTTAAACAAACTTTTGTACCTTAAAAAGTTTCACTTTTTCTTTGTTATATAAACCTAAGAGCAATGGTGTAGTACTCTAGGGCACCATCCAAATCTTTTTCGCTACTTAAAATATTATCTCCTAGCATTGTGAAAAGCTTGCAACTGGGATAGCTGGCGGCTTGTTTTTTCAACAGTTTAATGGCCTCCTGTGTGCCTCCCTCAGATTGGAGAATCTCTGCCATCGCTGATACGGCCGGAAAGTAGAACTGGTCGATTTCTAAAGCCCGATTAATGAAAGTCTTTGCCTGGCGTTTTGTAACGGTATTCGAAGAGTACAAAAGTGTACTGGCAATGGCAAGTAGCTGTTTATATTTCATCGAAAAAATGAAAAATAACAACAAATTCTTACTGTATGTTGTTTGGTAAGATCTTAAATCTATTCATCTCCGCTAAACACAAAAACATAACTTCTCTAACAAAAAGCATAGCAAGAATCGAACACACAATACAATTGAAGCTTTCAGAAGAAGAACAAAAGAATTTTCTCTTCCACGAACAAATATATTACAACAATAAAAATGAAACTTTTAAAGAAACGCAAAACAAAAAACTAACGTCACTTAAAGAGAAACTTAAAGAAAAATATGGCATAAAACTCAATAAAAATTGGTTTGTCAACAAGACAAGTGTTCCCATACCAGACGAAATACAATACCTTTTGTCATTAGGACCAAAGTACGCACTTCCTACTACCATTGACTTTACTCCTAATTCACTTTTTAAAATTATTGCCGATGGTGAAGACTGTATCCAGACCATACAAAATATTGACGAAAAGGAAAAAGCTCGATGCAAATTTGCAAATATGCTTAATAACTGCATAGGAAAAAAGACTTATTCGGATTTTGACAAATATATTACATATATTCTAAACGAAACAAAACAATTTCTCCGCAAAAATACGGATTTAATCATTGTTTCGGCAGACAAGGGAAATGTAACGGTGGCAATGTATAAACATGACTACAACTCGAAGATGACGATCATGATGGAAGACAGAAATATATATTTTCCCCTACGCAGTGACCCAACTAATAAACTACAGGAGACTAACAACAACCTGGTAAAATATTTGTTTGAAAAAAGTATAATTGACCAACGGCAGAAAAACATGATGACAACGTATAATTCAGTTGCCCCAAGACTTTACGGTCTTCCGAAAATTCATAAGGAGGTTCCGTGTTACAACTTATCCAAATATTTAATAACCATTTTGAAAAATCTAACACTAAACCAAAATACAACGTTAAAGATTCTCTGCAGTTTAAATCAAAATTAAATCATTTAAAAGTAGACAAGGACGAAATTCTAGTGTCTTTTGATGTCGTCTCTTTATTCACCAACATTCCACTAAAAACAGCACTAGAACTCATAAGTCAAAAATGGGAAGAAATTAAAGAACATACACACATAAACAAAACAAAATTTCTCGAAATGGTACGTTTCTGTATAATTGAAAATAATTACCTAGTGTATGGAAAAAAGACCTATCAACAAAGAGACGGAATGCCGATGGGAAATCCAGCATCACCAATAATAGCAGACATCATACTTGAGGACCTACTTGACACCTGTTTGGGAAAATTAACAACAAAACCAAAAATATTGACGAAATACGTGGATGACGTTTTTGCAATCATAAAAGCGAAAGATGTTGACAAAACTTTAAATTGCCTAAACAGTCACAATAAAAAACTACAATTTACAGTTGAAAAAGAAATAAACAATAGATTACCTTACCTTGACACAATAGTCATTAGAAAAGACGGAGAATTAAAAATGGACTGGTATCAAAAACCTACTTCATCTGGACGAATCATTAATTACAACTCAAAGCATCCACGACAAATTATTATGAACACAGCGCAAAATCTCATAAAAAGAGTTCTCTCAATAAGTGACTTAGAATACCATAAACAAAATATAATAAAAATTAGAAATATACTACAACAAAATGCATTCCCCTTAAAAATAACTAATACATTAATAAATCAAAGAGACAACCAAAAACAACAACCATCAGAAGACGAAATTATAAAACCAATTTATAAGTCATTCACTTACATTGAAGACATAGCTGAAAGGTTTAAGAATGCACAGCTTTTTGACAAAGAGAAGTATAAAATAGCCATGAAATCAAACTACACAACTAGACAGTTATATACCAACCTAAAGACAAAAATAGATAAAATGGAACATTCGGACCTAATTTACAAAATCAATTGTAATGGCAACGCTGACGAAGAATGTGACAAAATTTACATCGGAACAACAAAACAAAAATTAAAAAACAGACTAGCAGGACATAAATCAGACATTAAAAGTAACGCACCGCAGAAGACAGCACTGGCAGCACATTGCACATCACTTAACCACTCTCCTAATCTTGACAACGTCGAAGTACTGCAAAGAGAAGAGAATTACAACAAAAGAATGATCATAGAAACGCTTCATATCATCAATGCCAACAAAACTATGAACCGACGAACAGATATGGAAGAAGTGAGCCCACAATACAAACACCTACTGGAGGGAAGGGGAACGAGAATGCCTGATTAAAACAAATACTTTTGTGTTCAACAATTTTGTTTGTGCATATTACTTGTTAATTTAACGTTGTGAAGTGTTGACTCACTTTCTTATTTAAGGAAGTCAATTTGTTGTTTTTATTTTGTTTTCAATTTTTAATGTAACAAATGTAAGTTTGATAGAAATTGTTTTTAATTTAAATCTAATAATTTTTGTAACCTATTTTTCAATGCCAAATAGAAAACTGTTTTACACCTGATGATGTTCATAATCATGAACGAAACGTCGTGAAAACTTAGTGTTTTATTTATTTGACCTGAAGCCCATTTCAACAACATTACATTAAACAAATTCTTACCACATAGCTCCTGGGGCAGTTCCTGAAACAGCGTGCAGCCAATGCACATATTGTCTGTGCATCTTTTAAGCGCTTAAGTCTGATGTAACAACCCGCAAGACCTTTGTATATCTCAAAACGATAGTTAGCCAAACTCTGAACTGCCCTGTAATAATGAATTGCTTCCTTATATCGTTTCAATTGAAGAAATATCTTCCCACGCAAAAGATACGCTTCAACGTTTGTTGAATCAACTGGAATTGCTTTGTGGGTAAAATAGGAAGCCTGTTCGTATTTTCCATTTGCCGATAGACTCTCAGCCATGACAAACCAATTTTCCGAACTAAATTCATTGATGTTCGATTGCTGGCTAGCCAGCTTTTCCAATTCTGCTAGATTATTATTCCTCTCATAGATCACGGCTAATGGCATAATATGTTCTGTGCTATATGGACTTATCATGTGTGCTGTTTCTAGATACTGCTGCGCCTGAGCATGGTGCCCATTGTAGTAGAGAGCTTTTCCAATTAACGTTAGAATATAATCGTTTTGATGAAGTTTTGTGTTGTCGTTAATAGATTGGACTGTTTTTGACGCATCCAGATGTTTATGAACGTACATTTGAGCATGGCCTTTTATACACGAACTTAACCACTCAACATTCTTTGAAACTAAAAAATTATAAAAGAAGCTTAAAACACACAAAATATTTAAAATCATTGCTTGCTTACCATTCACTACCAACGAATTGACTTCAATTCCATCGACGCCGACTTCCAAGAGTGAACTTATAGCCTACATGGCCATTGGCACGCAGTACATCTTTGTAAGAGGCAATAACCTCCAATGGATTTCTTGACTGTCGATGTTGTAGCTTTGCTAGAAGCATGTTTATCTTTGGAAGTCAAGACTTACTCGGAATCGATTGCAATGTCGAAATAGCCAAATTGGAGTCACTCAGCTCACGATACCAGATAGCCAGACGATATTTGATTAAAAATGAGGTCATAAGAATCCATCGGATTAGAGCGATGTAATTTTAACTAAAAAAAAAACAAAATAATATTCATATAATTTGAGTTTAAAATTAACGTAATGAACATACCTTGAATTTGTACCTCTTCGCTCCAGAATAAATACGTCTGCGTTGCTGGCTTCCTTCTCGGGAGATTCCACTTTTCCTGTTGCAACATTCTCCTTGGTTTCTTCTTTATCTGAGGATTAAATTAGGTGCAAATTCATTATATATTTTTATTTCAATAAATTAATATTTTGTATTTAAATTGTCTTACCTTCATTTGCATTACTGGGAATTAATTTTGTTTTGTTTACATTTTCGTAGAACTGTCAAAATACTCAACTCGCTGTTAATCTGTCAAAACTGGGTTAAACTCAAATTAGGCCAAGTTCGCATTGTAGTTCTATGGTGCGCCTATACTTTCTGCATGATTTTTTCTGTTTTTATCAAAAATTTTCATAAAAATCATAGAATTTGTTTGCCAAAAGCAGTCAAATATTATTTTTAGTACAGTTTTCACTGAAAGGAAGTTGCAAAATTAATTTTTCTTTAAATATTGCATTAATTTTTTAATTTTTGAATTCAACGGATCTCTGTTTTGAACGGCTCAGTTCACCTCATAGTTTTTTGCCCGCGGTTGAGCAATATGGGCACAAAATTCCATAACAACTACATTCATAATGGCTTTTTCCCATAAGAAATGCACGGGACAACTAACACATGCTTATCCTTATGGACAAAATCGACTCAATTTAGCTTGTAGGCCGAAAGAGAGCAAACCCATTAAGTCGGGACTCTAGATAATATATTTCCTCTATGAGCATTAGTCAGAAACTCGTTCTATTTTGAGAGGATTAAGATATCCTGACTTCGAACCTCACCTTCAAAATTTTCTATTACATCAGGTTTTTAAAACCGGTAAAGCATGACGTATCTCTTAACTTTAAATTGCAAGATGATTTTGCAAAGTACATATCTTTGCTTTTAGCTCCAGTTCAAATCATTTTGCTATTTCATTTAGTTTTCGTAATTTCTTATTAGTTATGAAAGACTTGACTTTACCTGAAGTTTTGGAAAAAACTAGATTGTAATTCTTTTGTGGTTTTAAATACTTCGTTTAATTTTTGATGCTGATTACGAATCCCAACTCCGATTTTATTTTATTTTATATTTTATTATTTATTTTTGTATTTTTTTCAATATATTACAAGAACTTGATGTTCTAATCTTAAGACTACAAATTCGTTATAGGAAATGGTGAAAAATTGTAAAGTAAGAAAATATTGAAGGAAGATATTATAGATTTTGATAATCATCAAACATTTTTTTTGAAAAAAAAAACTATTTCATGAAATTGATAGCATCGAAAAGCCTTTTATATATGTAATAATTGCTTTCGAATTACAAACAAAATAATATCTCAAGCCTAAATTGATAGAGTAATTCTGGATTCGGTTTTGAATTGAAGATGTTGACGGCATCGAAAGCAATAAATCATGAATGAAAAAAGGTATTTCAATTGAATTCCAGAGACCTACAATTTAAATTAGAAAAAAGCAAAAATTAAGATAGTTCTTATTTTATTATTTATAAACACATCCTCACCAACTACATCACAGAGTTCGCCAAAAAATGTAAAAGGAAGATATTTAAATGTGAATTTCTGCAAAAAAGAACATAGTGAAACAGATCAATTGGCCAATCCTCGGTGGTAGGTACTGTCTTGAAAAACTGACTGTAGATTAAATTAACTATTGTTCACATCATGAGGAAGGACTTGCATACACTTCAATCTTTCGCCTATCCGTAGCTGGCTGAAAGAAGTGCTTTGCATTGCACAGATGGTGACACATGACGTGAATGTGCTACTGCTATCAAACGCTGCAATTGATTCAATTGTATTTGTTCAAGTTGGCTTGGCTATGAATGACCACCAAGTATAGAGATTCCTCAACTACATAGCAACTCTCGACTTGTATATCCATCTCAACAAATGAAGCATGTCAGATACATAGGTTTCATAGCGAAGCTTTTTAGTCTTCTGCGACATCGATCCCTTCTCATTCCTACAGGGTTAAAAATGAGGATATAAGCCATCAGAATTGATTGCCAGGAACAAAGACTTGTTGAGAAGTGTAATTTTAACTAAAAAACAAAACAAAACAATATTCATATAATTTGTGTTTAAAATTAATGGGAAGAACACATTTACCTTGAATTTGTACCTCTTCGCTCCAGAATAAATATGTCGGCGTTGCTGGCTTCCTACTCGGGGGATTCCACTTTTCTTGTTGCATCATTATCCTTGGTTTCTTCTTTATCTGAGGATTAAATTAAATTCATTAAATTCATTATATATTTTTATTTCAATTGATTAATATTTTTGTTTTACCTTCATTTGCATTATTGAATATGAATTTTGTTTTGTTTACATTTTCGCAGAATTGTAAAAATACTCACCTCGCTGTTAATCTGTCAAAACTGCACTTAACTCAAATTTGGCCACGTTCGCATTGCAGTTCTAGGGTGCGCCTATACTTTCAGCATGGTTTTTTCTGTTTTTAGCGAAATTTTTCATAAAAACCATAGAATTTGTGTGCCAAAAGCAGTCAAATATTATTTTTAGCACAGTTTTCACTAAAAAGAAGTTGCAAAATTCATTTTTCTTAAAATATTGCATTCATTTTTCAATTTTTGAATTCAACGGATCTCTTTTTTGAACGGCTGAGTTCACCTCACATTGTTTTCCCCCTAAAGCCTAGTACATACTAGTGAACCATCTCGTGAACCCATACAAATTTCGGTTTTTGGTTCACCCGTGAACGTGCTCGTGAAGCTGAGTGGAGAACAAAGAGGAGAGTTTTCGTTCACGGGCAATTCACGTGCAAAATGTACGGGAACTGTTGGTGAAGCTTTGACATTTGGTTACAAAAAAAAGGACAGTTTTCAATTTGTACTGAATACTGATACTGATTCCTCATTTAAAGTTTGTGGCTGCTTTGCGTGTGGTTTAAAAAAAAAAAGTTAAAATGCATTTATATGAAATAGAATACAAATGTTCACAACGTGTATTCACAAGTGTGTACCAGTGAGCAATGTCAAAAGTTCACTTTCTCCACTGGCGAACGTTCACTAAACGAGGAAGTATGTACTAGGCTTAATTGTGCACATTTCACCAAAAGCCCATAACAACTACATAGAATTTGGATTTTCCCATAAGAAATGCACGGGACAACTAACACATGCTTATGCTAATGGGCAAAATTCTCTCAATTTAGTTTGTAGGCCGAAAGAGAGCAAACCCATTAAGTCGGGACTCTAGATAATATATTTCCTCTATGGATGTGATTCTGGTCCCAAGAAGAAAACAAAATTGTTACACAAAGGAATGAAAATTTTCTTATTTTTTTTTTGTTTGAAGGATAAATAAACAAGTTTTTTTGATGATGTTCAGTTTGACAGAATGCAGGGATGCTACAGGTAAAACTATTGCAGGATTGTAAGAAAATGAATCGTAGTAGATTTATCGGCCTTTGGCAGACCTCACACTGAGTCACACGATCCATGGTTCTAAATATTTGGAAGGTTCCGCTTAGTTTTGTTAAAGTGTTTCTCCGATCGTAGGGAACTCATTACCACTATGGTATATCAAATTTTATGTCAGGATGCTAAGATGAGGAAGGCGAACCGTTTTTCATGTCTTGTGACAGTTCAGAAAATTGTTCCAATCCAAGACTTTGTAGCGGTCGCCTTTACTCTTCTGCCTCTATTCTACTGCCTTGCTCTACCGCCTCAACTTAGTTGTCGCGGCTCTCGTTTAAACAGCTCGCACGGATTTCCGTACCCTGCATGTAAAACGAACACCTGGCAATGCTTCTGGTTTACTTTCGTTCACCGAACGAAAACCAAAAGAAACTGAACGAAGCTCAGCGAGCCGTTTCCGATTAAAAAAATGTGCATTCTTTTGCATTCCAATCGTCATACTGAACAGAACAGTGAACTCATCGTTCAGAAGAGTACATTTATAAGTGAAAAACACTAAAAATTTTATGCACCTCAAGATAATAATTTGCGGACGCAGGTTAGAAGGAATAATAGTAAAGGAATTTACCAAAAAGGTGCGTATAAGTGAAAATAATGGGTAGTTAGGAAAAAAATTATGTGCCGACAGAATGGGTAATTTGTTTTACTTCAACGGCTTTACTTTTCCAATTTCAGGTGAAATTTTTTTGCATCAAAGGCCGGATACGCAACTCCGTGGGTGCCGGAAAACTCACCCAGCGACACCGATCTTGCGCGAGCACATAAATGCTTTGACAGTTCCTATAAAGCTTCCTTTCTTTGTGCGCTCCAGCTAGTGAAACCCGCCACCAGCCAGAGGTGGACGTCCGTTGTTATACCCAATCTGTTTCGGCACGAAAAGCCAAGTGGAGCACACCCACAATACAATAGGATTTATTTGCCTTAGAGCTTGGGGCAAGATTCCGACGCCCACGTTGTCACGACGCAACACGAGAGTGATTTACCTCGCGTCCACGACGGTATTTCCGCCGCCCACGTTGCCACGACGCAACACGAGGGTGACTTAGTCACGCGGACTTCCTCGTTTGCCTAAAAGTTTTCCTCGTTCTTTCCAGCCTCAGTCATCTCATCAGTTTCAGTCACCGTCGACTGCAGTCGTCTCCAGCTCCAGTCATCGCCCGCTTCCGTCAACTCCGATATCCGAACGTGAGCGCCTTATTCACCTGTCCCCGGCATACATCCTCAGTCTCGGATTATTCAGGCGTATTCAGTGTAATGCTGAAATTTTGGTTATCTATTCAACCTCATGGAAAAGAAAAACATGTATAGAGTCCCAATTGCGGGGTAGAATTTTGAGAATGTTTGTTTTATTTGCTTTTTTTAATATAATTTTACACTTACCATTGTAAAAGTGCCTAACCTATCAGTGAACGTCATCTTTTTCTTGAAATTTTAAGCCGCGGGTTATTAGATCGCGTTAGTAAAGAAAAATTATAAAGTTTTACTTACCTGTGCCTTTCCTAGAAAAAAAAATCGTATCTTTTTAAGTTGTACTTACCTATACCTACCCTGAAAAAAAAAGAAAAAAAAAGGGGAAAAGAGGAAGAAAATTCCCACTTGGCTCATATAAAGAGAAAAAAAAAATAAAATGAATTAAGTCACATTTTTAAGGTAAACACAAAAAAAAAAAATCAAATTTGAAAATTCAACAGCTCGGTTCCTGGGAAAAAAAAATAAAAAACAATCAAACCAACTATTTATAAATCAAACTGTAAGTTTTATTACAATTATATTACCTTACATTATTTATACATTACATTTATAATAATTTATAATGAACTTCCGGTACCTGTATAGATATCACTTTATTATTTTTCTTTTGTGCTCTTTCACTACATTTTTTTGTTTTAATTTAACTACGAATAACCAGTATCGTACCTCGGTCGGTTTCGCACTTTTTTTTTGATATCATGTTAATTTCACTACGAGAGATTTTTCGCTTATTAAATTTAGTTTCGCTTACCTTAAGTAGTCTTACCTTTTTTTGAATTACCAATGAGAATAAATCATAATAACGATACTACAAATACTTTTCATTGAACTTATGGATTTTTTTAACTTAACCATGTCTTACTAAAATAAGGATATATTGGCGGTGTGGGTATAAGTGAACAGGGTGGATTGAAAATGTTATTTTTTGGGGCCGTCTTTACAAATTCCGGCTTTGGACTACCATGGAGCCCTGACTTACGAGTCATTGGTTTAGGGTTTGTACAGCCAGGGTCAACAACACCGACCCAGTTTTCATTTCAAATCCCAATTGTCTCGTGATCCCACTTCCACTTCCTTTAAATTTAAATTTCCTAACATAGGTACGCTTTGGCAGTTACACCAGCCTAATTTTTTTTTGAATTCAAGTTTACAATTTCCTAATGGAGAATAAAACTCCCGATTGCCTCCCTTCCCTTCAGTTCCTGGCACGGCATGATTTTTTTTTTACAACTCAACTCGCGAAGAATGTATGTATGAGGAGCAGCCCCGTCGAGAGGGGGGGGGGGGAAGAGGGGGAAACCCCCCGGGCCCGGGATTTTCTAGGGGCCCGTAAAATTGAAAGCAATGAGAATATACTCTATATTTATCATCAGCATAATGTACCTATTTCCACTTATTTTTAGAGGCCCGAAAATTTAAAATCATTCATGCTTTCGCAATCGGGCCCCTGTTTGCATGTTATCTGCCAATCTATCAGTCACAAGCTTGCCGATCTGGGCCCCTGATTATTATTGGATTACATTTTTGTTAATATTTAATGGAAAATTGGGCAACTCTGAACTATTGAAAGAAAGTTATAATAAATTGTTTCGGGCCCGGCAAATTAAAACAAAACACAAATATTCATTTCGGTTTCTGTTTTTAAGAAGTTTCTTTTCTTCTATTTTTGTTTCTGCTGTAAACGAAATTTTTGATTCGGTTTCGGGGGACCGGAAAATCCCACCAGGGGACTAGGAATACGAGGCGATGGCAATCTTATTATTATCTTAGAATTAATTAGTCATTATGACCCCTTACTTCAGAAGCACTTGGAAAAAGTAAGAATTTCACAACAAGAGCACAAACGTTTGCAAGTCCACTACCTTTCCGTTCAGATTCAAAATGAGTTCATCAAAATTTGTGCCCAACATGTGAATTCAGCTATTTTGAAGGAGATTGAAAATGCCAAATACTTCGCTATAATTGTCGATGCAACACCCGATTCAAGTCATGTGGAACAAAACACATTTATTTTGCGATATCTGCGATTGGAATAAAATGTGTTCACCGTCTAAGAACGGTTTTTGGAATTTTTCGGTTGCATAACAAAAAAACTGGCACCGCAATAGCTGATTTGATTTGCGAAACATTGGCAAGGAACGGAATCCCTTTAGAAGACTGTTGTGCACAAGGCTATGAAAATGGAAGCAATATGAAAGAACAGTATAATGGTGTGTAGCGTATACTCAATATTAAAATCCACATAATTCAAACTTCCCGCCTTCATCACATTCCACAAAAATATTCCGTTTTTCCAAATTCCAATATGTATTAATTTACAATTATTTGAAGTAACTGTAAGCTGTATTTTTTTATTGTAATACAAGAAAGAGAATAAAAGTTAGTTGATTAGCGAAGGTTGACAGCGTTGGTCACGCGGTATAATTTTAATGTAAAAACCTAGTTAAGTAGTATTATTAAGTTAGAGAATAAAAAGTGAATTGTAACTATTATCATAAAAAGATGTTTTATTCCAATAATAATTACTACAATTGGTGACCCCGAATGAAAATCTAATTACACCGTATACAATATACATACATGAACATTGTGAAACCAAAGTAAATTAATAATATCGGCCTACAATTAGAAATATAAAAGATTTCATAAAGAGACAATTGGTGAATACCTACAATTGGTTACAATTGATACCAACAAAAAAAAAGTGCTAAGACCAAAGAAAAACGCTCAACCAATATACCTATGTACATATGTACATACTAAAAATCATCAACTCAACATCAAAATAAAAATCATCACGATAAGCTAAGCTCCATGCTGTGAGACGTTCAGAAAGCCAGAGGAGTTTCATGATTATTCATCATTATTATCATTGATCATCGACGACAAGCCAAGCTGCAAGAAGATTTTTACAATCAGAAGTACCGGACAACATAAAACCAGAATTACAAGACAAGACATATTAACAAAATCAAACATTTCGTGTCATATAGTTCTCCATCTTGTCAAACGAAGCCTGCACCATTGGAAACCAATTAATGAAGACGAAAGCCATGTAAATGAGTACATATATATCGACAGAAGCGCATTGAAAAAATAACCTAAAAACCAACGTGTATCATCATACTTGAATTTTATACTTTCAATCTAAATGACGTGTGACCAATAAAGTATAGACAGCACATTTAAAGAAAATCAAGAAAAAATTGTAACTTAGGATTTAATTTATTATTCTTTTACATACCTATATATTTTCAAATGGAATTTGGTAAGCGTTTATATACTCCATAATTTGCATGCATATGTTTTAAAGTTTAAAGCTATATTATTCATTTTCTAAGTAGGTAGTATAATTAATGTTCTAAATTGTTAAAATTATATATATTCTAATTTTAAAAGAAAATTTGGAAAATGTCTATAAATAATAGTGACGTTGATGACAAGAAGGATAGTTTGAGTAGTGGGAGTGGCTCGGGAAATTCCACAAATACTATCGCGAGGGTAAAAATGCCCAATTTCTGCCATGCGAGCCCTGCTACATGGTTTGCTTTAGCAGAATCTACATTTGCAATAAATAGTTTGAAAAATGATGATTTAAAATATCATCATACTCTCACAGCTTTGCCTGAAGACATATTAATGACCATAACAGATGTTATCAACAATCCGCCCGCGGATAACAAGTACAACAAACTTAAAGAAACTGTCGTCGGAAGGCACACGGAAAGTGAAAATCGTAGGTTAACAAAATTGTTAGACGGTGTTGCTATTGGAGATAACACTCCATCTCAGTATTTTAGAAATCTGCAAACGATTGCAGGTGGTTCAAAGGCGGTAACAAATGATTTGCTTAAACGAATTTGGCTAAACGGTTTACCCGCGTATGTAAAATCCATTCTAGCGGCAACACCTGACGTTGAAATAGATAACCAATTAAAAACAGCAGATACAATATTCAAAGTCGGTAAGCCGTTGAATGTTTCATCAGTTTCTAGCGATCCAATTGCAAATAGATTAACAGCTATTGAAAATAAAATTAGTAAACTTCAATTTTCAGTCGCGTCGGCATCGGTAAAATCATTTCCCCGGTCTCGTAGTACATCTCGCCGACGAAATAATAATTTTCACAAAAGAAAAGGAACTCGTTGCCCAAGTGATGTTGAAAAACATCCAATGTGCTATTTCCATTATCGATTTGGTGCAAAGGCTCATTGTTCTAGATTTAGTTGAGAATGTTCTTTATTCATTTGACATTTGAGTATGTTCAGAATTATTATAACAATTATAATAGTTTAAGCTAAGTGGAAAGTGCTGCCAATGCAACATCCCCCCATAGATTAATATTTCATTAATTAATTCAAAATAATTCATAATATTCTTATGTTTTGTTTTAGAATTCAAATTAAATACAACTTTTACCATTCAGGTTTTTTTTTTTTTTTTTTTTTTTAAATTATGTTAAATTTAAGTTTAGTATTCCAAGAAGTAAATTAAAAGAAATTAATTGAAATGTTTAGCTATGACATTTCAAATATCGCCATAAACTTTTTTCCCGGATCTGGTAATTAAAGCATCACTAGAACATCGACGGGCAGGAATCCTCACAGTTTTTGTAGGGCCTTTAGATGTCTCTTTTGCTTCCGTCGTTGATGTTGGTGAATTGACTTCAGGTCCTAGGTATACCTCAGTAGAGGGTTTCATCTGTAAAGATTTTAAATAAGGAGCTTGAACTAAATGAAATCTATTTCTGCGGATAACTCGCTTATCAGTTTCGACTAAGTAAGACCTATGTTGTACTTTTTTAATAATTTTCCCATGTCTCCTAAGATCAGTTACCCACACAAACTCTCCTGCTTTTAGTTCTACCAGTTCTTTTGCTCTGTGTCGTTTATCGTAATTTGATTTATATTTGTTTCTGTAAATTTCTTCCTTTTTTATCAAGTTTCGGAAATCTGGTTTTTCCGTTAAATTTACATCCGGAAGGTTGTCACGTAGTCTCCGTCCAAAAAGTAATTCTGCTGGGCTAAGTCCATTAGAAAGTGGTGTATTTCGGTACGCTAGTAATGCCAGATCGACGTTTCCTGGATTTTTCTTCATTATATTCTTGGCTACCTTCACAGCCGCTTCTGCGGCTCCATTTGCCTGATGAAATTGAGGGCTGCTCGTGAAAATAGTAAAAGACCATTCCTTCATAAAACGTCGAAACTCGGATGATTCGAGGTTTTGAAATTGCGTTCCACTATCAGTGAAAATACTTTGAGGTACTCCGTGTCGGCTGAACGTTGCTTTGCATACTTTAATCACATCTCTCATTCGCATGCGGACCAATTCTTCAACTTCAAAATATCTGGAATAAAACTCAGTTATAATGATATACCATTTATTTTCTAACTTAAATAAATCCATGGCAACTTTTTGCCAAGGGTAATCGGGCAAGCTTGATGCAACTAACGGCTCCTGTTTATTTCTTGAGTTCTGGACACATGCTGGGCAGCTCTTAACTTTAAGTTCAATGTCTTTTGAAATTCCTGGCCACCACATGGTTCTTTTAGCTCTTATTCTTGTCTTAGTTATACCTAAATGTCCTGCATGTAATTTATTTAACATTATAGGCCTCAAATTCTTTGGAATAACCATTCTATTACTTCTTAAAAGCAAATCATCAACTACACTAAGTTCGTTTCGAATAGAATAATAGTTTTTAATATCGGAAGTCAGTTTAATCTTTGTTGGCCATTTAGTTCTCACAAATTTTTTTACTTCTTGACATTCCTCATCCAATATTTGTGATTGGATAATTTGAACGATATTTTCATCTTTCGTATAAATATTCTGTAAGGATATCTGATGTATGTATATAAGCTTCTATTTCCTCCTCTAATTCTTCTGAACCAGAACTATCATCAATGGGCATTCTCGAAAGACTATCAGGTGCTATTAGATTTTTACCAGGAATATAGTTTATGGTGTAGTCATACCTCATCATTCGTATGCGAATGCGTTGCAACCTTGGAGTTAGATCGTCCAAGTTTTTTGTTTTTAAAATTTGTAAAAGGGGTTTGTGATCCGTTTGTACAGTAAAATTTCTGCCGATCAAATAGGTTTTTAGTTTGTCACATGCCCATGCAATAGCCAATGCTTCCCTTTCTATGTTTGCATAATTTTTTTCTGCTCCAGTTAAGGTCCTTGATATATAAGCGATAGGAAATTGATCTTTTCCGTGTGTTTGCAAAAGAACAGCGCCTAAACCTCGCGAAGAAGCATCGCACGACAAAGTTGTCTCTTTTCCAGGGTCATATATTGTTAGGCAGGGGGGCGAAATCAATTTTTCTTTAATTTCCCTAAAAGCTTTCTCCTGGGTAATTCCCCAAACGAAAGCATTTTTCTTACAGAGTAAGCTTGAAATTGGTTCTATGATTGATGATTTATTGGGGATGTATTTCCCAATAAAGTTCACCATTCCAAGAAATCTTTGTACTTCCTTAACATTGGTTGGCGCTGCCATTTCTTGAATAGCTTTTGTTTTTTCACCGTCAACTTTTATCGACCCTTCCGAAATAATGTGCCCTAAAAAATGTATTTTTGTTTTACCAAACTCCGATTTTTGTTTGCTTAGTGTAACACCTCCTTCTCTTAATTTTGTCAGCACCACCTCTACTAACTCCTCAAGCTCTTGCAAATTTTCCGCCCAAATAAGGATATCATCAACATGGACAATACAATTTTTAACTCCTAACAACACCTTTGACATTCTTTTTTGGAAATACTCAGGAGCAGAAGTAATTCCGAAAGGAAACCTCGAAAACTTAAATGTTCCAAAAGGAGTAATAAATGTCGTCAACTCTTGGGATTTTTTCGATAACGGTACCTGCCAAAATCCGCTATTTGCATCGAGTTTTGCAAAAACCTTGCCTCCAGCTAACTGTGACAACCAATAATCAATTCCATGTATAGGATGCACCTGTCTTTTAACACATTTATTTAGCTCTGTTAAATCAACGCAAATTCTAATCCCTTCCTTTTTAGGAACCACAACCATAGGCGCGCACCAGTCGGAAGCTTTTTCCACAGGTGTGATTATTCCGTCTTTTTCCATTTTCCTAAGTTCTTCCTGAACTTTTAGTCTCAGATGAATTGGCACAACTCTAGGAGTCGAAATAGCAAATGGTGTGACCTTTTCCTTTAGTTCAATTTCGTATTCTTCTTTAAATTTACCCAAACCTCCAAATACGTCCTTAAATTCCTCAAACCAATTCCGTTTTGATACTCCAAATAATTTTTTAACTAGACCTAATTTTTCTATTCCAGATGTTCCCAACAAAGGAATTATTTTATCCGCGGTTATGTATACTGTTTCCATAATTGATTTTGTTCCATAATGTAGATTCACAGTCGACTTCCCTACAACATCAATTGCCTGGTTTACGCTAAATAATTTTGCTGCTGTTTTTTCTACTTTTATTCCCTTCATATTTTTAACTGCATGCCATGGTACTAACGTGACATCAGCACCCGTGTCGACCTTGAATTGTATACGATCTCCGTTTAGTCATAAATTAACTGACCAGCTCTTAGTCACAGCACCTACAAAATATTCCTGATCATCATCTACCTCGTCTTCATCCTCCTCTCGTACCTCATTTACTTTCCTTGTTCGACACTTCTTTGCATAGTGCCCTATTTTTTTGCAACTTTTACAAACTACATTTTTAGCTGGACACCTATCGTAATCATGACGCTCATACCCACATCGCATGCACTTCTGAGTTTTATTTTGTTTATTTCTATCCTGAATTGCTTCACTTTTATTAGTTTTTGATTTATTTTCAAAACGTCTAACTCTATTGACTGCAGCAGGTGAAGTTGATGAGAGATCTTTTTTCTGCCGATTTAATTCTTCTAACTGTCTAAATGATGTAACAGCCTTCTCTAGAGTGAGACTTGAATCTAGTTGTAATCTATCGCTCAACGCTTCATCTTTCATCCCTACTATAAGAGTCAATAAAAGCATATCATCGTGCAAAGCTCCCCATTCGCAATGTTTAGAGAGAGTATGTAATGCTGTGATGAATTCTTCACCTGTCTCATCGCCTTGCTTTCTTCTAAGAAATCTTGCACGCTCATATATAACATTTCGTTTCGGTATGAAATATTCCTCAAATTTTTTCTTAGTATCTCCATAAGTTATTGGGGATGGCGTGAATGAAGTAAAAATCTCTTCGGCTTTTTCACCCATGCAATATATTAAAATATTTACCTGAGATTGATCAATTGTCTCGTGTAATCCATTTCCCATGCGGTACCTTTCAAAGCGCTTAATCCATCTCTCCCAGTCTGAAGGTACAAATGAAAATTCCTCTGGAGGACTTAGTGTCATCGGTCTACTGGAACTAGCCATCGAAGTTGGTGTCGAAGTACCTTGCAGCTTCTTATCGTCTTCTTTCGGCGGCATGACATGTGCTTTGCGGTTACGATGTGGGTGTAGTACTCGATAGGAATTTTAGTTAATATAGGTTTTATTAGAGGTTTTCTCTTTTTTAATTTGAAGTTCGAGTATTTTACCTTTTTTGTTTTAATACCTTATTTTTATTATTTTACATTCCTTTTCGTTTTGGTGTTTTTTTTTCGTTTTTAATAGAATTTTAAGCTGTATATTACTTGTAGAAAACCATGCAATTTTAAAGAAAGCAAAGGCCAGCAAAAAAACGATTAAGCTTGACTGAAAATGATGCGGCCACTTTCAGTCAAGTTGACCTCAAGCCGACTTTTTATAAAATGCAAAAACACTAAACTAATTTTTCTAATCGATACGGGAGTATGTATCTACTGTTCCAATAACTTTTTTTCCTCGAAATAGAGTCGACGCAGACTTTTGTTTGTCAGCAGCAAATGGTACAACAATACGTACTTACGGAACTCAGCCGTTAAAACTTGATTTAGGGTTGAGAAGAGAGCTCACCCACCCATTTTTTGTAGCATCTATTGCCCATCCGATTGTTGGAGCAGATTTTTTATCCAAATTCGATCTTTTGGTAGATCTAAAAGCAAAACGCTTGATGGATAAGAAAACCTCTCTAAGTGTCTGCGCTTTTGAGAAATTTATCTTAATACCGGCTCCTACGCCTCAAAGTGTATGTTTGGGGTGGAAAGTTTAGTATTTTTAGCTCATACTATAAACAAGGATGGAATTTCACCTTCTAAGGAACGGGTTGAAGCTATACTTTCCCTCAAACCACCTACTAGTATCACCCAGACACAACAGTTTATTGGCATGATTAATTTTTATAACAGATTTGTTCCCCGATTAGCACAGTTTCTAGCTCCAATTTACACACATCTATCTACATTCGAAGACAAAAAATCTAGAAAAAGTAAAAAATCTATTCCGAAACTAAAACCAAAAGATTTTTACTGGCCAGAAGATTGTAACACTGGGTTTGAGCACACCAAAGAAGCATTAGCATCTGCTACTCTTCTTGCTCATCCGATGGAAAATTCAAATTTCAACGTTACAACAGATTCTTCTAATATCGCAGTGGGGGCAGTCCTACAGCAATTCGATTTTAGTAAAAAATGTTGGACACCCCTTGCATTCTTTTCAAAAAAACTCAAGTTATCCGAGACCAAATATTCTACTTTCGATAGAGAGCTTTTAGCCATATATCTAGCTATAAAAAATTTCAAACATTTCATTGAAGGTCGAGACATAGTGGTATATACAGACCACAAACCTTTAATGACAGCCTTAACCTCTAAAACAGATTACAGCCCTCGCCAAACAAGGCATTTAGAACTGATTGCTCAGTTTACGAATGATATTTGCCATATATCAGGCAAATCGAACGTTGTTGCTGACTTTTTATCTCGACCAAGCGAAAGCTGCAGTATAACACTTTCAGGTGCAGATGCAAAATATCTTGCAAGTCAGCAGACAAATGATGAAGAGCTTAAGGAACTGCTTTCAAAAAACGGTAAGAGTAAATGGAAAATGGAACAGGTTCCAATTCCTAACACTCAACTCAGAGTCTGTTGTGAAACTTCAAAAGGACAGAACCGTCCGTACTTACCTAAAAATATGAGAAAACCCACGTTTCAAAAACTGCATGAGGTTTCACACCCTGGAACTCGGGCCAGCAGAAAGCTTTGTGCATCCAGATACTTTTGGCCTGGTCTAAATATAGATATTGGATTTTGGGCTAAGAGTTGTCTTGGGTGTCAAAAATCCAAAGTGTTCAAGCATATTAAATCCCCGCTTAGTAAAGTCGATGAACCTTCAGGCAGGTTCGAACACATCCACATGGATTTAGTAGGACCTTTGCCCCCTTCGAATGGTTTTCAGTACATTCTTACTATAATAGATCGTCTAACGAGATGGCCAGAGGCGTACCCGCTAAAATCAAGTACTGCTTCCGAAGTAGCTAAAGCTTTTGTCCTTTATGTATCGCGTTTCGGTTGTCCATTAGAAATAACGACGGATCGAGGTGTTCAATTTGAATCGAAATTGTTTGATGAACTATCGCGATTGTTAGGAAGTCAAAGGATTCGTACCACAAGTTACCACCCTCAAAGCAACGGCATGATAGAGAGGGTACATCGGCAATTGAAAGACTCTCTTAAATCTCGAGGGAACACACAAAATTGGAGCGACAATATTCCTTTTGTTCTTCTCGGTATTCGAACATCCTATAAAGAAGATTTAAACGCATCGCCCGCAGATCTTGTATATGGACAAGCGTTAAAAGTTCCGGGAGAATTTTTTGTAAAAAACCAAGAACTTGATAATACGGATACAACAACGTTAGTCCAAAATCTCAGAAATAAAATGCGACATGTTACATTTAAACCGCCTCGAAATCAAAATAGCTCACGGACTTATGTCCCCGACGACATTTTTAAGTGTGATTTTGCATTTGTTAGAGTCGATAGAGTTAAAATCGGATTAGAAAAACCTTACGAAGGTCCATTTAAAATAATAAGAAGATGTCGAAAACACTTCGTGTTAGACATAAACGGAAAAAATCAAACAATATTTATAGATCGACTTAAGCCAGCATACGACATACAATAAAAATTTCGCTAAAGCAAACTAGAGAGCAGAGTTTTGTAATAATTATTTTTTTTTAACTCTCAAATAAAAAAAAAAAAAAAAAAAAAAAAAAACATTTTTTTTCCCTGGAGGGAAGATATGTAGCGTATACTCAATATTAAAATCCACATAATTCAAACTTCCCGCCTTCATCACATTCCACAAAAATATTCCGTTTTTCCAAATTCCAATATGTATTAATTTACAATTATTTGAAGTAACTGTAAACTGTATTTTTTTATTGTAATACAAGAAAGAGAATAAAAGTTAGTTGATTACCGCGGACACGCGGTATAATTTTAATGTAAAAACCTAGTTAAGTAGTATTATTAAGTTAGAGAATAAAAAGTGAATTGTAACTATTATCATAAAAAGATGTTTTATTCCAATAATAATTACTACAGGTGCACAAAGGCATATATTAAACAAAAATCCGAATGTCGTGTATTCACCATGTGCAGCTCACAGCCTTAACTTGTGTGGAGTCGATTCAGCGAAATGTTGTACTGCCGCAATAACATTTTTTGGAGTTGTTCAAAAGTGTTTCAAATTGTTTAGCAGCAGTGCCCATGCCCAACGTTGGGAAATTCTTAATCCCTTCACAAACTTTCCAATACAAGATGGTCAGCAAGAATTGAGGCAGTGAAACCATCTGAAAAACCTTAGAACATCATTAGAAGCCTTAAGTAATATTAATTTTACTGAAACTCGAAGAGACGTAAATGGCGTTTTAAAATATATGCACAAATTTGAATGCCTGATGTCTTCGATTTGGTGCAAGGTTCTTAGCACTATAAATGAAAGAAGTATCATTCTTCAAGCCAGAAACATGACTATTGGCGTTGAAATTCGAAATCTTGACAACTTGATCTCCGATTTGAACTTTATTCGAAACGAATGGGATCAAATTTATCTGAATGCAAAGCAGTTGCTACTAGATTGGGGGATTTTCCAGAGTCGTTCCCATCGAACCGAAAAAGGCAATTAAAGAGACATTTTGGAGAAAATCGAGGAGCTGGAGAACAAATTGAAACAGACGAAGAAATAAATTTCAAGTAAAACACCTTTTACGTCATAGTTGATTCAATTATATCTGGAATTTCTCGTCGGTTCTATACGATGAAGAATTTGAATGCTAAATTTTCATTTTTATGGCAGTTTTCAACAATGGACGAAATTGAGATTAAAAACTCCGCTAAAAGGTTCATCCAAAAGTATAACTCGCATGTGTCTCAAGAGTTGAAAGAAGAAATAATTCATCTGAAAAAACAATTTTGAAGCAGAACTTCCGCCATTGTGTTTGCTCAATACTATTTATTCCCAGAACTTGGAGACGATTTTCCCCAACATTTGTGTTACTCTCCGTACCTGTAACCGTAGCTAGTACCGAACGTTCATTTAGCATCCTTGCCAGAAAAAGAATTTTCATCGTTCGTGGCTCATCACAACACCGTGTTTCTGGACTTGCTACACTATGTATCGAAACACCTTTGGCAATTAAATTGAATTTCGATGTAATTATAAGTTGTTTTGCTGCTCAGAAAGCTAGGAAAGCTCGTTTGCAAAAAGAAATATTTCATTGAATGCAAACTAATTCTAATTAAAACATTGTGATAATATTTTAATATAAAGAAAAACAATAAAGAGTATTTAATGTAAACCTTTTAAATACATACAAAAAGACAAATTTCAAATACTTTTACTTCGGTCTATTTTATTTTCATAGTAGGTAATAGATCTTCATGCTAATTTTTTTTTAATAGTTAATCGACCAACCAACATGTCATTGGCAATATCGAATTGAATGTATGATTCTGAGGGCCGATTCCAGAAAGCGCGGCGGATCGCATTGAAAGAAATTCAATCTCGACCGTCTTCGCTTTGAGTTAATTTCAAAAGCGAACATGGAAGAAAGCGATCCTTCCATTTTTCCAGCTTAAATGTCAAATATTTCCAATCCATTTCCATGATATTTTCCAATTTTCCATTTATTTGTCAGCTGTTTCCAAAGATATGACATTTCCTTCCACTAAAACTAATTGTTTTTCTCTGAAAAAAAGTATCTTAATGTTTATAGTTATATTTTAATATTATTGTTGATTTCAAGTAAACAAAACTAGTTTTCAATGGACTCCATAAGTGTTTTTTTAAATGCAGAAAGAGAAGAAGCAAGAAAAGAAGCTAATTATTTAAATATTCAAAGAAAACTATTTAGAAGTGGGTCTTCGCCTCTTGATGTTCCCCCCAAAGAGTGTGTATTTAATTATCTTTTTCCAAATTGAATTTTTTTTAATGATTTTTGTTCAATAAGATTTATAAAATTGTTTCGACTATCGCGAGAAGCATTTGTGTACGTTTTTGAAGAAATCAAATATGATTTCAAACGAGAAAACACTACCTCTTTGCCTTCAATTCTCAAGCTTGCCGCTACATTGCGATTTTTAGCGGAAGGTTCGTATCAAAAGAGCGTTGGGCAGGACTACCGAATCGCTATGGCTCAACCAACGGTATCGAAGGTTTTGAGTGAAACTCTGGACATACTGGAGAAGAAACTTTGCCCAAAACACATAACGTTTGAAATGACAGATGAGGAAAAATTGAAGGCAAAAACTTATTTCTTCCAAAAAAGTGGGTTTCCTGGTGTTATAATGTGTGTCGATGGGACTCATATAAGCATAGTCCGTCCTTCAAAGAATGAACATCATTTCTATAATAGAAAAGGATACCATAGCTTGAACGTAATGATGGTAGGTTGCATGCTTAAAAAGTCTTACACAACCTTACATTTATAATAAAAAAAACAACAGGCTTGTGACCATACCCTTAGGATTACTTGCGTTAATGCTAGCTATGGTGGGAGCTCCCACGACTCTGCTGTATGGACCATCAGTTCCGAAAGAGCTTATGGAAAAAAAGTTCAAGGAAGGAGATAGCAGCAAAATTCTTGTAACAAAATTATGCTTTTCTTATATGCTTATTCACAAGTACCTACCCCAACACTTAAACTGGATGCAACATTGAATTAAAGGTGATGCCGGTTATATCCTTGAACCATGGTTGATGATTCCCTACAAATCACCTCTACCCAACAGTCGTGAAGCTAAATTCAACACGGTTCTTTCAAAATGTAGAAACATAATAGAAAGATGTTTTGGAGTTCTGAAAGGAAGGTTTAGATGCCTGCTGCACTCAAGGGAACTTCATTACCGGCCGGAAAAGGCAGCATTGATTACAAATGTGTGTGCAATGTTACACAATGTATGTATTAAGTGCAAAGTGGATTTTGACCATCAGCTTTTAGCTCCTGAAGATAGTGATGATGATGTCGTAATTGCAGCTCCTCAAAATGCTGGCAACTACAAAAACATTGCAAAGCAAATACGAGATAGTATAAAAGATTCTTTTTAAATAGTATTAAATGTTTTGTTTTTATTATTATTTTATAAATAAATAAATACTTATATTAATTCCATTTGTATCTTTTCAGTTTTCAAAACATAATATGTCATAAATACATAAGTATGTATCTATACCTATAAAAAAAAATAGCACTTCATTACGCATCATAAATAAATACCTATATCTAAACGTTTAAAAAAAATAGCACTTCATTTCACAGGAACTTAATATTTCAGGTTAACTTATTTCTTATCTTATCTTATTTCTAAGGTATGTCTTCTATGTTTTCATTTTTAGTTCAAACTCTTTTAAGTCGAGTTTCTTTTTTTTTATTTCCAACTCTCTTAGTTTTAGTTTTGTGTTTTCCTTGCTTTCGTTTTCCATAAATCCGTTTTTTCTTTTTAAAATCTTTAGTTTTTGTTCCTTCAGTCTTCGAATTTTTTTCATCTCTTCCGTTTGCAATTTAAGTTCTTTATTTTTTCTTTCCAATAACTTATTCTGCTCTTCTAGGAGATGTAACGATTTTTCCTGGTATATTTTTTGTTGGTTCACTTGGAGCTCCAACAATTTTTTTGATGTTGCCGCGGAAGTTTTAGTGTGGCGAGTTGGTGTCTTTTGTGCATGCTCTTCCATTTCTTTGTCGAATTCTCCTTCTTCCGGTTGTTCATTTATTTCTTCTGACAGTAAAATTTCAGATTCCTCAAATAGTTGACGGGTTTCTGGTGAAAGATTTTGACGTATTTGAACGATTTTTTCTTTTAAAGGTTCTCTGGTTGGAAAAGCATCTGCTGTTCCAAATTTCCTTACTTTGAGACCACACACCTGGGTGTTTAAGTCCAGCAAAGCAATAATGTCTTCTTCTAAGACCGAGAACACATGCTGTTTGTTCGGTCCACCTCCTGTCCCATGCATGGATTTTTTGTTTTCTCGCAATTTATCCTTTCAATTTAAATCTTTCCATACCTTCGCTTTCCAAATGGAAAGCGAATCGCTTTTGAGAATATAAAAACACAAATCCGCCATTAAAAGCGATCCGCCGCGCTTTCTGGAATCGGCCCTCTGTTCGGAATCTGATCTACTCGCATGTAGAATTATTTTCTATCCATCTTCTATTTCAACTAAACTGGACTATACCCGTGAGATTGATTTGATGATTAACCCTTTTTTTCGGTTCTTTTTACAAACAAAAAATTATTATTTCCGTTAATTCCAACCAATTTCATGCTATTCCTAATTGAAATTAGAACGTACCATATTAGTAGGCATGAACTTTGAAAAAATGGTAAATATGGGGAGGCCCGAGATTTTTCCGTCCCGGGCCCGGAATTCCACTCGACGGCCCTGATGAGGAGTATACATAAATAAAGAGCACCGTTGGAATTTGGATGATGAAAGTTGTTTGGGTGGTTGTTGTTTTTTCTTTTTATTGCAGTTATTTCGTACACACAAGAAATGCACTTAGAGCACACGACCGACGCGACGACACCACCACACTCACAAATAAGTCTTTTTCTCTTTTAAACCAAAAATACTCAATTTACCAAGATCGGAATCTTTCGTACGTTTCACTCTCCAAAACCCGTTTGTTTACATTGCTGTATTTGTAATTTTGACAATTAGTCCATGAATAGATGTGAAAAAAACAAAAAAAAAACGATGCCGTGGGCTAGCGGCACTTTGCAAAGCAAAACCAAAATGGGGAGGTTAATACTTTTTTTTTTCAGATTTTTCTTTTTATTTTTTTCGATGAAAGTCAGTTTTAAGCAGTCATTTTGTTTATAGCGAACCAATTTACATTTTTGTCTTGAAAAAAGCATGTTCAACATCAGTTTAATATAATTAATTCACAAAAATGCGTTCGAAGAACCATCAAGTTAAGTGTGCGAGCGCAATTTATTGAATTCTAATACATTTTTTTTGCAAGTAATTAAAATCTGTATCAATTTAATTAATCCAAGTATATTTATAGTTTGTTTTTAATGATAATAAGCTTGCAACTATTTTTCAATTCCATTTTGATTAATAAATATTAAATTTAAAAAAGAGTTATAATCGAAAAATACCTTATCCATAACATTCTTGATTGATGGAAGCATACATGTTTTTGCTATAAAAAAAAACTATGCATCAAAGGAACACCAATATTAAAAAAAAATAATCAGAACGATTATAGCGAACTTGTTGAATAAATGCAGAGCAAATAAAATGCAAATTTTGACGTTTATCACAAAATGAAAACGTCAAAAAATCGTTCTGAATTCATGCACAACTCATTCAATAGATAATGTAATCGACAGGAATGTTGATTGTTGACGTACAGAAGTTTTTTTTAGTGAATTCATACAGTCTAACGCAAAATATAATTTTCATTAATTCCTTAAAAATGTTTAGTTACCAAAGTTCAAGTTTACTCATCATTGTTTGAAGGGTATGTTTGATAAAAATGCTGCTGATAATGAAACAAAAATGAATGAGTTTTACGTATGTTTTTGTTTTTCTTAATGTAATAAATACTACCGTAGATTACATTTTATAAATGCAGAACATAGAAGAAAATATACATAGACAAAAGTTTTCAGATATAAAGCAGAGGTTAGCGTAGAAAAATATTTTTGAGAAAGCCAATAATATTTTAGGTATGTTCATTAAAAAAATTTCCGCTTCGGCTAACCTTCATCAAATTTTTAGAAAAAAAATTAGCAGCCAATTATTTCATAGCATATTTAATTGTTCACATTGTAAAATGTCTAGAAATTATCATTTATTACAAAATTCGTAATTTTATGCGTAAGCATAGAAGATAACATTATTAAGTCAAGAAGTATGGATTTTGGCGCTTTCACCGATTTTTTTTTCTATTCGGTTTTCCCATACTGGAATAAAAAAAAAAAAAGTTACTTAAATCTATGTACTGCACTCATTTAGTTGGTATTGTGTGTAACCATATTGCCTATTTCTATTCCTTAAAGATGCTTTACATAAAGCAACTTATTTTTATAACATGGTTCCCTCAAATCTATATTCCAAAATCTATTATTCCTAACCGTAGTACCCGTGGCATGATGGTTAGTGCGTTGGACTGTCAGTCGTTCTTTGACTTTCAGAGGGTTAACAAGAGTGTTTCAGTAGTTAAATTTAAATTAAATAAAGTGCATTTGTAGTGTTTGGCATCTAAGTGGGCAGTTTGCCACTGTGAAAAACAACTAATTGGTAGCCCAGTGGAGGTGGCGTCCGGAGTCAGTCGTTCTTTGACTTTTAAAGTGAATACAAGTGTTTGGAAGTGATTAGCAGTTGACTTTAAATTAAAAAAAATATAATAATAAAAGTGCATTTGTAAGGTTTGCATTTAAGACGGCAGTGTGCCACCATTTTTAACAACTAATCGGTAGCTCACACTACGATGGCGCAATGACTACAATAAAACGAACGATGGAACGGACAATACCAAAGTACTAAGAACGGGACCAAATGGACGCTTACAGAAACGCGACTATTGACGCACTGCGTAAGCACAAGAGTGGCTTACTGACAAGACTCAAAAACTTGTACAGACGACTAACAGACCCACACGACTTGGAGGTTAGGACACTGAAGTCGTCAATAAAAAATGTCAATCTGTTGATTAAGGAGAACTACAGGTTATCAATTAACAAGTACTGGGACCGCAAGATCCGGTCAGTTAATTCCAGTGACCCTAGTATGTTCCCTAAAATCAACAAGATATTCAGGAAAAAGAACGACAATGACCTTCCGTATCTGAAACTCCAAAGGACTGAAGAGAACAGAGACGTACTCATGACAGCGCAAATAGATCCAGAAGAAGCCATCTTTGACGATGACTTTTATATAATTGAAGATCCGAAGGAAAAAGTGGAGGCGGTGGGAGCTGCTTTCCAGCAAGTGTACAAGGTGAATGTTAGCATTCGCCCCAACCACGACCTGGAAAACAGAGCCCTACTTAATCACTTTTACCTTCGAAATGATATAACACATTGGCGATCTGAGAACCGCGGTTTTATGCGGTTCGATGACGATTCCTTGGCAAATGCCATAATCGCCGAGCAAACGGTACCAAGTTCCCTGTTAGTGACGAAGGTTGAGCTTCAGCTCATCTTCAACTCAATAAAAAATAAAAAGTCAGCAGGTGTCGATGGTATATCCAACGTTGTACTAAGACATTTACCGATGGAGGCAATTGACATTTACACCACACTCTTCAATAATGCACTGAATAATGCGTATTATCCAGTGCATTGGAAGACCGCTGTGGTTCATCCTCTCCCGAAAAAGGGAAAGGACAACTCCAACCCGTCAAATCTTCGGTCGATAAGTCTTCTTCCGAGCATCAGCAAAGTTTTCGAAAAGATCATCAATAGGGCTCTGACTAAGTGGGCTGCGGACAACAAAATAATTCCGGATAAACAGTTCGGGTTCAAGGCGGGTCATGACACAATTCATGCTGCGTCTAAACTCGTTTCTGATATCCAATGGAATAAATCAAAACAACAATGCACAGGTGCTGTTCTAGTTGATTTGGAAAAGGCTTTGACACCGTATGGTTAGAGGGTCTTTACCTAAAACTGAGCAGGCTTGGTATAAGCAAGCCATTGTTGTATATACTTTATGATATGCTTAACGGTAGAAAGTTTGTTGTCAAAAGTGGCAATGTAACTTCTACCACAACATTCTTAATTAAAAATGGTCTTCAACAGGGAGCGCTGAATTCGCAGATTCTCTTCAGCATTTACACCAGCGATCTGATAGGTAGTCTTGCAAAGGCAATTGCGTACGCCGACGAACTTATTGCGTACAGAACGGCCCGAAAGGTTGAGGTTATTAGAATTCTCTTGCAGCGTGATTTCGACAAGATTCAGCGATATTGCGACGACTGGAAACTGAAAATAAATGTCCAGAAGTCGGAGACAATTCTTTTCCGGACTCCGTTGGCTAGGGTCACGAGGGATACGTGCAAGAATTGGAGCAAGATGGTTATCGTTGATCTTCACGGGCAGCCATTAGCGAGCAAAAGTGTAGTGAAGTACCTCGGTATCTGGTTAGATCAGTATTTATATTTCGACAGACATATAAATGCTGCTCTGACCATGGCCAGAGGAGCCTTCGCTTTGACGAAACGGCTGTTTTTTAGCAGTCGGCTTGACCCCAGAGTGAAAGTAATTTGCTACATGGCCCTCATACGGCCGATGATCGTTTATGGTTGTCCTGTGTGGTTCAACGTTGCCCCTTCCCAGATGGAGAAGTTTCGGATGTTCGAGCGGCAGTGTTTACGACGCTGTACCGGCTTATATCGAACAGCCGAATCTTCTTACGTGCATTACTATTCCAACGAGGTCCCTTACAACGGGGCTCGAATCAACAGAATTGACAATTTTGTGATAAAACTCGTTCGAGGTCACATTGCAAGAGCTATGTCTTCGACCAACAATTTAATTTTCGGGGCGTTCTATCCGAACGACGAGTATTTTGAAAGTGCACGCTTGAGTGGCTTCATTCCACCAGAGGCATTCCTCTTTTTAGATAGATGCGGTCTGATACAGGACAGATTGGCAGTTCCGCTAATCTACCACGTCAGACGACGAACCGTGGATAGGCGACTCCTGTACAATCGGGACGTCATGGCACAAGGCGGAGCAGAGCTCCTTCGGTTCAGTAGGGCTGTGTCCGAACGGGACCGAACTGATAGGGTGAAGCAGGAGAACCAGTTTTGGTGGCTTCACTCGGCACTTGATAGTGGGTAGTCGGGATGGGGTTTAAAGCCTTGGCCGGCTTACATACTTGTTTTATAGTTTTAGGGTTTAGTTTTAAGTAGAATAGACATGGTGGCACAAAAAAAAAATATATAAAAAAAAAAATACAAAAAACAAACAAAAAGAAAAATACAAAAAATACATATAAAAATTAAAAAAAAATACAAAAATACAAAAAAAATATGAAAAACAAAAAACGTTAGATGGTTAGATTTGCTGCTGTGGTTGTTCTAGTTTTAAGTAGTTTATAGGTAGAATAGGTAGTTTTAGTTAGCTTTAAGTTTTATATTAAGGACCTTATTTTAAGTAGTTTTTTAAGTATTTTTTTAGGTAAAAATAAAAAAGGATATTGACATTAGTTTTTTCTAAATTTTCTAATGAATACAAAAATAAATAAAATGAATTGAATTTAAATAGATCTTAGGGCCGAAAGGCATTAGCATTAAGTATTATTGTTTAACTTAGAGTGTCCGTATGGGACCAGTAAGTTAGTTGTAAGTTATGGTTAATTAGGCTAGTTTTATGAATTTTTGTCTAGCTTTAAGATAGTCTTAAGAATGAATTAATAAAAATGAATTTGGAAAAAAAAAAAATCGGTAGCTCAGAGGAGGTGGCGTCCGAAGATAGCTCCAAGGGTCGTGGGTTCGAGTCCCAGGCGGAGTCGACAAGAAATATCATAGCTTTTTTTCATAACAGGGAAATAGTCGATTTTATTAACTGGGAAGAAAAAAAAATGGAGAAGGAGAAGAAAGCAGAGGTATCGAAAGATACCTCTGCTGATATTTCGGGTGATGCGAAATTACTGCCAGCAGCGGTACCGCGAGTCACCGTAACATCGGGTCATGCATCGGACCCGCAAACATCGATGACAAAGAGGAAGAGGCAACAACAAACACCAAATCTGGTAAAAAGAGCCAATCCATCCAAGCGGGCAGCTTTGAAAAAAAAGCTGCCAAAACAAAGTAAGGAAGTAACGTCATCAGAGAGTGAAATCTCTGAGGGTGACGACTCTGAACCCCCCCGAGTACATCTCTGATGGAGGAAAAGGGCAGTATAGGTCTCCGAAGAATAGATCGGAGCCAGAGCCGTCAAAAGAAAAGGCGTTGGAGGTGGAGTTGCACCTCCAAACCGAGGCGAAGCTAATGAAGGCCCTCCAAAACAAACAGGCCACCATAAGCCAATACGAGGAAAGCCTGAAAAAACTCAAGGAGGAAATTGAGCCGCTCCTCAGCCAACTAAAGCTGAAGCAAGAGGCGCGCCGCCAACAAGAGGCAGCTCAACGGCAACAGCAACAAAAACAACAGCAGCAAAAACAACAGCAGCAAAAACAAAAGCCGCAAAAACAACAGCAACAACAACCACAGCAGCAAAAACAACCACAATCCAAGCCCGCTCTCAAAAACACAGGAGCGGAGCAAAATAAAAAGACGACATCAGCAGTGACAGGCCCAATGTCTGAGGGCCCATCGACTTCGGCTAATGCTTAGCAACAGCAACAACCAAGGCAGCAGGAACAGCAGAAACAGCAGCAACAGCAGCAACAGCAGCAGCAGCAAAAGCAGCAACACCAACAGCAGTAGCAGCAGCAGCAGCAGCAGCAACAGCAACACCAGAAACAACCACAGACAAAAAGGGAAAAAATACCACCAATAAGGACACACAGAGTTGACCTGGACGACATAAAACAGGTATGTAAGTCGGCCACTAAGGGCAAATTTCTAATAAAAATATTAAACGAAAAAGAAAAGAATTATTCGGTCCAGTGTTTCTCACTGGCCGATTACAAGTTAGTAAAAGGGTTACTAAAAGAGGCCACAGCTGAGTTCTCCAGCTACACGCCTAAAAGCGAAAAGTTTTAAGACGGTCCTTCTGAAGGGCATAAGTTCCTGCACGGAACCGGAGGCGCTCTTAGCTGAGCTCCGTGAAAATGCCAATGATGATCTCGATTTTATCGGGGTCAAGTCTTTCACTACGGTGAAGTCCAGGCGGGGGGGTTATAGGCTGCCAATGTTCCTCATAACATTATCGCCCCAAAGTAGTTTTGAGAGTCTGAGGGAAATCAAATGCCTCGACTATCAAGCCATACACTGGGAGACATTAAAAAGGCACGACGACATTTTACAATGTACGAAGTGCCAGAGGTTCGGCCATGCCGGAGCCAACTGCAATATGCACTTGCGCTGCGTCAGGTGCTCCGAAACCCACATCAAAGGAGATTGCAAGCTGGGGAATGAGCGGGTTGAGGACTTGACCCAGCTCAAGTGTGTCCTTTGTGGAAACCAAGGGCACCCAGCTAACTATAAGGGTTGCCCTAAGGTCCAGCAAATGAAACAAAAACAGGCCAGTCAAAAAGCCGAAGAAAGTCGAACAGTTCGTCAGGCTCCAACACAAAAATTCGTGGATCCCAAATTCTCTTACGCCCAAATGGTGTCAGGGAATGGGAACACGAGACAGGCTCCACCAACGGTTGCCCCAAAGGCCCCTGTGCTTAAGGCACCAGAGGTGCAGCCTGACATTGTAGCCTTGTTGTTGAGCATTCAAGGTCAACTAACAGGGCTGCAAAGTCAGATAAAGGAGCAAGGCAAAAGGGTAGATCATCTCTACTCTTTGTTGCCTGGCCTGGCGCAATTTAGACCATAATGGGCGCGCTGCCGGAGACGCGCCTAAAAGTCCTAGCTGTGAATGTAAATTCACTGATTAGGATTGAACGAAGAGCCAATATGTTCCAATTGTTGAAAGACTGCAGTCCCGATGTGTTTATGGCTAGCGAAACCAAGCTAAACCACAAACACAAATTGACTCATAAAAATTACAATATCGTAAGAAGAGACCGGCCCGACTCCACTCAAGGGGGCGGTGTCGCTCTCTTTATACGAAAAGGCATTAATTATAAAGTTATATACAACAATGAATTGCGAAAGCTCAAGACGCTAGAAGTTTGCGTTGTATGCATCTCTCTCACTCAAGGGAAGCGGATGTATATGATTGCGGCTTATGCGGCTGGAGCTCCGCAGGTTACTTACTTTGCTTCAGAGCTCGAGATTCTTTTTAGGGAACTGAAACTGAGCTTGGAAGAAAACTATTTCATCTTGGCCGGTGATTTGAACGCAAAACATGAAGATTGGGGAAATCAACATAGTAATCCCAGAGGTAACCATCTTTTTAATTTGATGAATCTTTACAGCGTTGAATATGGCGTCGACCTGTTGGCTACTGAAAAGCCATCGTTTCCAAGAAGCGGCTCCTTTCTGGATCTTTTGCTGTACGACACAAGACTGACAGTTACGGACAAAGTGGGTAACCACCCTCGAAACTGCTAACAGACAGTCGAGTACGACAGTGATCACTGCGGACTGGCTGCTGTAATGCAGATTCCGAATGAACGCGTGGAGTTGGAGGAATACGTTGCAACGCATTCTTACAATTACAGTAAGATGCGCTGGCCTCGTTTCACCAACGCCCTAGCGAGAGAAATTCGTTCGAGTGACATAGCCCCACCAAACAACAGAAACCTGATAAATACAGGAATTGACCAACATTTACAACAGATGGACGAAACAATAAAACGAACAATGGAACGGACAATACCAAAATACAAAGAACGGGACCAAATGGACGCTTACAGAAACGCGACTATTGACGCACTGCGTAAGCACAAGAGTGGCTTACTGACAAGACTCAAAAACTTGTACAGAAGTCTTACAGACCCACACGACTTGGAGGTTAGGACACTGAAGTCGTCAATAAAAAATGTCAATCTGTTGATTAAGGAGAACTACAGGTTATCAATTAACAAGTACTGGGACCGTAAGATCCGGTCAGTTAATTCCAGTGACCCTGGTATGTTCCCTAAAATCAACAAGATATTTAGGAAAAAGAACGACAATAATTTCGTTTCCGATTCTTTATTTTAATAAAAAGATATATTTTTGTGATCGCAGAAGATCACAATCAACAATTAAATAAAACGCATTCATGTACTTTAAACTTAATATTATTTATTAAATCAAAGCTTCAGATCCCTTACCACTGGTGGGGGAAATCTTAGGCTATACGTAGAATGACAAACTGTGAACTGAACTCTCATTGATCGATGAAACCCTTTTTATACTTATAAAATGTTTACTTAAGCAAATCTATCTTCGGCTGAAGATCGTTTGCTTTCCTTTGTCTTTTAAAATTGCTGACACAAGAATTCTTTTAGAATTATTTAAGATGCTTTGGGCACACAAGTTACTGAAGGCAAAAAGTGCTGATATGATATTTATAATATCGGATATCATTATCCGCTATGAGATGAAATTATGAATCAATTTGTGAGCATTACATTTTGTTTATATAAAGATACTTTGTTATGATATTTATAATATCGGATATCATCATCCGCTATGAGATGAAATTATGAATCAATGTGTGAGCATTACATTTTGTTTATATAAAGATACTTTGTATCTTTCTTCATTATTATAGGGTGTTTAATATTATTACAAAGTTATGTGAGGGTGTTCTGATAATGTAACCCCTCCCCCCTTAAGTTTGATGCTCTCCTGAGTATCTATAATTCTATTTTCAATTTTAAATTTATGGGTTTCTCGACGTTTAAAATATAATAATAAAATTGCAATTATAATAATTATGATTGTTATACTAGTATATGATATAACATGTTTTATATTGTTTTGGTATCTTATTGCTTGCAATTCATTCAAATTTTCAATTTGATTTATATGTATATCTTCTAATGTAACATTAATTTTTGTAATGTTTAATGTGTTATATAGTGGAATTATAATATTTTGTTTAAAAGTTTCTTTTCGATTTATATATAAAGTTGCATTTATTTTAATGTTACAATCTTTAAAATGTACAAGGTTATTCTTAATAATTTTATATTCAATATTGTTACAATATTCATTAAGACTTGTTTCTACTAAGTTTTTTGTTAATACAAGTCCATCTTCTAATTCTATTAATTCTTGATCTTTATTTGATCTTATCTTACAGTTTTCATATTTTGTTTTATATAGGTTTTGAATACATAATGGACTTTTTTTTAAATGTTTAAGATATTTAATTTCATTGTTTTCATATAATGTTTTGTTACAAATTATATAGTTGTATTTTGATATTTCGACTTCAAGTCCTTGATCGTTTGGTATAGGTAGAATCATTATGTTTTCACATTTATGTGTAAATACTGGTATTTTTAAAGCAAAAACTAATTTGTTATTTCTAGTTAATAAGCTGCTCTCAATGTATTCTAATTTATTAATGGTTATATTGAATCGTTTATTTTCTTCTTTAGTTAAGATATTTCTCCCTAGAATTCCTAATCTTGAAAAGACTACATTGTCTTGTAATTTTTCTATTTCATTGTTTAACAGCATTATATCTGTATTGATTTGTAATGATAATATGCTTTTAGCTAGATTTCCTTGTTTTATTTCTGTGGAATTAATAAAGTTTCTTAATATATACTGGTGTTTGTTTATACGGTCTGCCATTGTTTCTAATTCTGTTTGGAATTGCGTATTTATACCTATTTGTTTATTTAATTCTGTCATAGCATTCATATTGTTTTCTTCAATTATTTTTAAATGATTCTCAATCTCTAATCTTTCATCATTATCCATCACTCCAAAAAGAAAATGGAGTGCGTTACCTCCCATGTTTATTAATCCTCTCCTTTGTCTTGAATAAGGAAGTATGCTATGTAATTTGGATTTAGAATCTCCTAAAGCTTCTGTCATTAATCTTTTTAATCTTAAGTCTTGAAAATTGTTATAGCCTGTTTCTATAGAAAATTCAATTTGTTTAATAATTTCATTGTAAGTTTCTAAATTAATTATATGGAGTATTTTATCATATTTTTCGATTAATTCAATGGGTTCTTGTTTTATAATTATATATCCTGCTTGATTATGAATTTCTTGTAATAAAAATTCTGATTTCACTATGGTAAAAGTGAATAATACAATTATAATTATGGTTTTCATTTTGGCTGTAAAGAGATTAAATTATTATTATCACTACTTTGATATTTATATTTTCTTTTGAAATGGGTTTTATGTAATTTTTTATTATTTGCATAATATTTATTATCAATTTTTTCTACCTTGGTCTTCTTATATTATGCAGCTATCTTCTTTGCTGTTCTTACTACGTCAGCTTTTACGTAAACGTCTTTTTTTAAATCTGGTTCAATAAAATCTGCTTTATTTTGATTTCTTTTATTAATATTATTTTCTTAACTGTTTGGATCCTTTTTCCTATCTCTTCTAAATCTTCTACTTTTATTTTGTTTTGAATAAAATCTATAGGTTTTCTTAATATTGTTGAATGGATTGTACAATTATATATACTAACTGCTTTTATTACTTTTTCTCTTAGGTTTAATATGTTCTTTTTCTCTTCTTGTGCATTATATATTCTTATATGTTCATTAAGTGTACCATGCACTCTTTCTACATCTGAATTTCCTGTCTTATGATTTGGGGTTATGAGTTTTATTTTAATTCCTTCTTCATTGCAATATTCTTTAAATGGTAGGCTATTAAACTCATTGTCGCAAACTATTTCTTGGGGTTTGCCTAATATAGAATTTCTAAGTTTAAGTTGCTCAATCATTTTATGAGTGTTTCTAGTAGCTATGGGAAAGGCTGTCAAATGCTTAGTAAATTTGTCTATAATTGTTAAAAAGTAAATATCTTTACTTGGAATATAAATGTCCATGTGTATTAGCTCGTTTGGCTTAAGTGCAGTTTTGCTCATTTCAAATTTTATTTTTTCTGGACTTCTATCATGTTTTGCTGTTTGACATACAGTACAATTGTTAATGTATCTTCTTATTATTTCTCTTAATTTTGGAAAATAATATTCATTTTTAATTTCAAGATATGTTTCTTGTATTCCTCTGTGATTAAATTGTTCATGAATCCTTTGAATGAGATTCAACGCATCGTCTGTATTACTTAAATCTTTTAAAAGAGTAATGCATCTCAGTAATTTAAGCTTACTTTGATTGCTGTAAAGCTCAACATATTTTTCCTGAATTTTACAAAATAAAGTATCACTTGGACAATATACTGCCACATTTCCGTGATCAGGTAAAAATTCCCTTAATGCTTCAGTAAAATATTCACCTGTATCTTTTGATTTAATAGTGAGTCTTCTTATACCTTTGTATATATATTTTATATCTTTACCTTCATCGTCTGACTCTATAATTTCTATTTGATGCTTAAACATATTTGTAGGTAATTCTGAAATTCCTATGTGATCATTTCTTTCCTTTATTCCACTATGAATTGTGGCTAATGTTGAATCTTCATTTCTATTGACTGCGTTTACTTCGAGTCTACTAAGATAATCTGCTACGCGATTTTCTTTTCCTTTTAAATATTCGATATCAAAATCATATTCATTTAAACTTATTTTCCATCTTTGGAGTTTTGAGTTTGGTTCTTTAAGGTTACTTAACCAAATTAAAGGTCTATGATCAGTTTGTATTTTAAATTTGCGACCGTAAAGGTATGGTCTAAAATATTTTGTTGACCAAACAATACTTAATAATTCTTTTTCAATAGTGCTATATCTGCGTTCATGTTCATTGAGGGTGCGAGATGCATAGCATAATGGGTGATTTGATTGTGAAAGGACTGATCCGATCGCATAATTTGATGCATCAGTCAAAAACACTCTATATGAAGATATAAATCTTTCGTACGTATCACCCTCCAAAACCCATTTGTTTACATTGTTGTATTTGTAATGTGGACGCATTCAACGAGAAAAATTGACGTGTTTTTACGCATACATAGACACAATTCCTGAGTTCCTGAGTGAATTAGAGGAGAAATTACACGCACACTAAGACATACTTTATGAGGTCCGTTTCCGGTTTAGCTTGGTGGCAAACCAATATGGCTACCGAGGATTTATATCTTTACTAGAGTGTTTTTGGCATCAGTTGTTAACACGAATTCCTTTGTATAATCAGGATATTTTAAAACAGGGTCATTAGATATGAGCAATTTAAGTTCTTCAAAAGCTGTTATATATTCTGGGTCTTTAATATTTATCTTTGCTCCTTTCTTAAGATATTTGGTCATAGGTACTGCTACCTTTGAATAATCTTTAATAAATTTCCTGTAATAACCTGTTAGACCTAGAAAAGATTTTATTTGTTTTGTTGTACCAGGAATAGGTATTTTTTCAATTGTTCTTATTTTTTCTGGATTTGGCTTAATTCCGTTTGTAGTAATAACGTGCCCTAAATATTCGGTTTCCTAGCTAAAAAATTTACATTTATCTATTTGTATTTTTAAATTGTGATTGTTAAGTTTTTTAAATACTTTGTTAATTGAGCAAATATGTTCCTTTAATGATGTACTAAATATGAGAATGTCATCTAAATAGACCACACATATTTTTCCTACAAGTCCATCTAATACGTGATTAATCATTCGTTGAAAAGTTGCGGGGGCATTTTTTAGTCCAAATGGCATCCGATTAAATTCGTAATGACCGTTTGCTGTTGAGAAAGCTGTTTTATACATATCTTTAGGATTCACCAATATCTGATGGAAACCTTTCGCTAAATCTAATGTGGTAAAATATTGGGATCTTCCCAATTTACTAAAAATGTCTTCAATGTTTGGAATAGGAAACTTGTCTTCCACGGTTACTTCGTTAAGTTTTCTATAATCTATAACAATTCGCCATTTCTTAAGTCCTGAATTGTCTATCTTTTTGGGTACAACCCAGATAGGAGCATTATATGGACTGTTGCTTTCTTTTATTATGCCTTGATCTAACATTTCGATTATTTGTTTATCGACTTCTTTTGTATGTACTTCTGGATATCTATATAGTCGTGAATATATTGGTTTATCACTTTTAGTTTCAATGTTATGTGTTACTTCTTTTACGTTAGTTAAGATATCTCCTTCGCTATAGAATAATTGTTTATTATTTTTTAATATTTGATTCAGAGCTTTCTTTTCTTCTTTGTTCATATAATGTTCAGTTAATTTATCAGTTAAATCTTGTAAAGCTACATCAATACCACATAAATCTATTTGTGTATTTGATAATTCCTGAATGTATCTATCTAAAGGGTATTCCTTTGGTTTTGTCATTAATGGGATTGTTTTTGATTTCTTGTTTGATGAAAAAAAAAAGAAAATAATCGTATCCTGTTTTTTACCACGTTACAAAAAAATATGATTTATTAAATATTAATTATATTAATATAAAGAATAATAATAAATTGATACTTAGCAATGGTCAATGGTGTGGTGCGCTCTGTGGTCTCGATCCAAGTGAAAGAGGTTTATTTTCCTTGCTTTTGATTAGAATCTAGCAGCGAAGACAATTAGCACACTGATTGCAGATTGTCTATCCACGCATATTCGTACTAATAATTGTTGTTGTGATTTGTGGATGCTGTTGCAAATTGAGAATGAGCAAGCTGTGCAGGAGAGTTCACCACATCATTGACCAACACAAGTGCAGCAAACAGTGTAACAATTTAAAGTTAAGAACATACAAAAAAAGAAAATGAATTTAAAGCACATTTTTAAACAAATAGAAAGATTTTTTGTAGATGAATTTGCAATTAAACAAAACAAAATTAACAGATTAACAACAATAAGGTGAGAGGTTGGTTTCCAAACATGCCGGCCCCCCTGGAACGAGTTTCAGGACATCGGTAGCAAAGCCAATTTTGAGATAGGACGAACATATGTTCCTGTTGCGGTTCGTACGTTGGCAACTCGTACCCTTTCATCTGTGCCAGGTTTGACCGATACGATTCGGCCCAAGATCCACTTCGTTGGTGGAAGATTAGGTTCCTTGATTACAACTAAGTCTCCAGGGCTAAGGTTGATTGTAGGTTTTGCCCACTTTGGCCTTTCTTGTAGAGATGTCAAATACTCGGTGTGCCACCGTTTCCAAAAGCCTTGCACCATGCTTTGGATATGATTCCAATTCGAGAGGCGGTTAATTTGAGTATCAATATTGCTCGGTTCAGGAACAGCTGTGAGTGGTTCACCTATAAGGAAATGACCTGGTGTTAATGGGTTTAAATCAAAATCAGACAAAGAACATAAAGGTCGTGAGTTTAGTATGGCTTCTACTTGTGTTAAAAAGGTATATAATTCCTCAAATGTTAGAATTGAGCTTCCGATAACACGGCGCAAATGAAGCTTTACTGACTTTACGCCAGCCTCCCATAATCCACCAAAGTGTGGAGCAGAGGGAGGGATAAAGTGCCAAGATATGCCGTCCATGGCAAGGGCTGCAGTGATTGCATCATTATGGGATTGTGCAATAACAAGAGTATGCATCTCATTTAAGCATCTTCGAGCTCCATGAAAGTTCGTCCCATTGTCGCTGTAGATGTTGCTGCACTTGCCGCGGCGAGAAACAAATCTTCGCAAGGCTGCGATGAAAGCGTCTGTGGTGAGGTCACTGACCAGCTCCAGATGTATGGCCTTCGTAGACATGCACACGAACACGGCAATATACGCTTTGGACATCTTCGCCTTACGACATCGAGATAGCCTGATGGTGATAGGTCCCGCATAGTCACAACCTGTATTTGTAAATGGGCGACTGGGTTGAGTGCGATAGGATGGAAGATTACCCATAATCTGCTGCATGTTTCCCTTACGTTGCATAAAACACGTTTTGCACTTATGAACAATTTTGCGGATAAGATTTCGGCTACCCATTATCCAAAATTGTTGTCGAATGAATGCGAAAGTTTCAGATACTCCTGCATGGAGATATCGACGATGGAAATCTGTAATAATGAGGTTAGATATGGGATTAGATTTTGGTAAAATGATAGGATGTTTGATATTAAAGGATACGCTTGCGTTTTTTATACGTCCACCGATGCGAAGTAGCCCATCACTGTCCAAAAAGGCGTTGTATCTTAAAAGTTTCGATTTTGCAGGTAGTTGGTTTTTGGTTTGCAAGTGCAAAATGTCATCTTCAAAGAATAAATGTTGAACGAATTTTAAGATGGCAATTCTAGCCTTTTGAATTTCAGGGTAGCTCAGACCATGACCAGCCCGAGGATTGGTTTTTGGTTGAAGGTTGGAAATATATCTAAAGATGTATGCAGCAACACGCTGCAGGCGACTCCAACTCGAATACCTTCCTATCAGATCGTGAAAGACATGTCCATCAAACGACGTGACGAGTGCATGCCTTACGACTGATTTCTCCTCCAACTTAGCTGATTCCGCATTCAAGGTGCTTGGATAAAGGTTGGATTTTGGCCAACTGTCTTCTGAATCGGATAACCAGGATGGACCGGTCCACCAAAGATTGTGATTGAATAAATTTGAAGGTGGTACACCACGTGATGCACAATCAGCAGGGTTCGATTCAGACGGAACATGTCGCCAAGCAGATCTGGGTAAGGTTTCCAAGATGGCAGCGGTTCTGTTGGCGACAAAGGTTGCCCACCTGCGAGGGGGCGATGAAAGCCAATGCAAAACGATCTCAGAATCGCACCACGCAAATGTTCTATGAATGTTAATGTTGAATGATGATTTTACGAAGCTTATTAACCGCGCAAGCAAAACCGCACCACAGAGTTCAAGGCGGGGAATAGATACCGGTTTTAAAGGGGCTACCTTAGTTTTAGCAGCAACGATGACAACGTTCACTTTTCCGTCGGCAGATTTCGAAAGGGCATAGACTACCGCGGCGTACGCTAACGATGAGGCATCTGAAAATCCGTGAAGCTCGACAGTCTGTTCAGATGAAAACACATTACGCGGAACGTAAATTTTTTCGAAACATGGCAATTGTTCACGATAGGTTATCCATTTTTCCGCGAGATCAGCGGGAAGAGGATCATCCCAACCCAAAGTCAAAGACCAGAGATTTTGAAATAGCATCTTGAAAAGGATCACTGAAGGGGCCAAGAGCCCTAAAGGGTCAAAAATACTGGCTACTTCCGATAGCAAAGTTCTTCTGGTTATCAACGGACAAGGCTTTGAAGTTGTTAGGCGATATGAGTACATATCGGAAGCAGGATTCCAGTACATTCCCAATACTTTTATGAGTGACTGCGAACGTTCAGGGTCCACGAAAGAATACTCACAATCCTCAGGGTTTTGTTTGGCTAATAGAGCCCAGCAGTTGGAACTCCATTTACGAAGCTGAAGACGAGCTTCCGATAGTAACGAGGTCAGTTCAGATTGCAAATCTAACAAAGTTTGGATTGAATTCCCGCCTGTCATCACGTCGTCAACGTAGACGTCACTAAGCAAAACCCGAGCTGCATTTGGGTACACAGTTTTATAGTCCTCGGCGATTTGTTGTAAGACGCGTACCGATAAAAATGGAGCCGACGCAGTGCCATAGGTTACGGTTCGTAGTCGATAATGTTCGATGTGATTATTTGGGTTTGACCGCCATACGATTCGTTGATAATCACAATCCTTCTCGTTTACCCATATTTGTCGAAACATTTTGACAATGTCGGCGGTAAACACATAACGATGTTGCCGAAACCGTAGACAAACACCAATTAGATCACGTTGTATAGGCGGACCGATTAACAACTTGCTATTCAACGATTGTCCATTTAAGTCTTTGACAGAGCCATCAAACACGACGCGAAGTTTCGTTGTCGAACTGTCCGGCTTAAAAACGGCATGATGGGGTAAATAAAATTGACTACATGGATTTTTTTTAATATCACTTTGAGGAATAAGTTCCATATGACCAAGATCGAGGTAATCTTGCATGAATTCAGAGTACTGCCTATTCAATTCAGGATGTTTTCGGAACCGACGCTCCATCGAATACAGCCGTGAAACCGCCGACTGCAGCGTACCTTCAAACTTTGGTAAAGGAGTTTTAAAGGGAAGTGCAACCACGTATTTTCCGTCGGAAGCGCGACTAAATGTTTGTTGGAAGTGTTTTTCAGCTGGATCATTAAAGGCATCAAACGAATTGTGAGAAGAGATATGCTCTAGCTCCCAAAATCTTTGGAGAAGAGCATCCAAGTCAAGAGTTGAATGATACGACGATAATTCGAAATTACAAGAGGTTGGATCAAAGAACTCTCCAGTGATAACCCATCCGAAGGAAGTATTTTGAGCGATAGGTTTACCTGGAGGTCCAACAACTTGTTCTGATTTCAAGATAGACCAAACCTTATCAGCCCCAAGAATCACGTCAACAGCACAAGAGAAGTTAAAGCCAGGATCTGCCAGATCCAAGTTGCAAATATAGTCCAAAGTCGAAATATCAAACGAATTAGACGGTAGATTTGAAGTCAATTTAGTCAAAACTAAGGCATCGACCGTCAAAAATGTGGAGCTATATCGAGAACGTAGTTTCAAAGATACGACTCCCTTAGTAAAACCGGCTTCCATTGAACCTACTCCTAATACTGGGATTCGAGCGTGAGTTCGTCGAAGACCAAGTTTTTGAACACACGATTCAGATATGAACGATGATTGGGACCCGGTATCCAATAATACACGAACATCAATGAGCTGGTTTTTGTTATTTTCTAGCTTAGCAAGAATTGTTGGTAAAACTGTATGTTTTCGAAGGCTAAATTCACGAGAATGGTTACTGACCAAAGGTGTAATGGCATACGGATTAGGTGTCCCCGAGGACTGATTTTGTAGCGAAGCTGATGACGACGACGATGTCGATTGATTTGTTTCAGAAGAGTCAGATACCGGCGCAGAAATATAATTCGATTCATCCTGATGCACTAAGTAGTGATGCCGAGCTTTGCATATGCGACATCGAAAGGTCGATCGACATTTTTTAACGGAGTGACCTGACCAAAGGCAGTTAAAACAAATCCCGTTTGTTTTGGTAAAATTTCTACGCGATGGAATGTCTAATTCAAGAAATTTTGAACACTGGTGTAAAAGATGATTGGTTTTACATAATGGACATTGCGAACTATTTTCAGAAGGTTTAGCTACCAACGCTCGAATCGAACTTGCCGGCTTTCCACGCGATGATGATGAGGACAAACGATTTAGAGTCTGGCACGACTCTAGTGCATCGCACCGACGCTCAAGAAACTCGATAAACGTCGTTATTGTCATATCTTCCCGAGACCCGACTTCTTCTGCCCAAGCATGTTTTGTTTCACTATCTAGTTTATTGAGCAGAATGAAAATAAGCCACGGATCGCGATTGTTCTTAGATAGTGCATTTAATCCCCGAATCACCTCATCCGCACAGTCCGTAATCTTTCGAAGCATTTGTGCATTTGGAGCGTTTATTGACGGTAGGGACAAAAATTTTTGAACAAATTACTGAACAACTAAAGTTCCCCTATCAAAACGTTTTTCAAGTCTATCCCATGCTTCAGTGTAATTAACATCTGAAACCTTTATGTGTTGGATTAGATCAGCAGCTGTTCCGCTTAAAAAAGATTTTAAGTATTGGAACTTGTGAGTCGATGATAAGTTTTCTTTTGTATCCACCGAACCCAGAAATAAATCACGAAAAGACGGCCAGTCCTTATAATCACCCGAAAATTTCGGAATCACGATTGGTGGTAGTTTTATTTTTTCAGGAGTTTTTGCCGAAGAATCTAACACGGTATTGTTTGAAATTTTAGAACTCCTTTCACGTATTGCCACAGTCAACCCCGCGTGGGCTTCGAAATATTTGTCTTCATATAACCCGAAATCAGTAATAAACTCCTCGGCCTCACCTTCCTCCACAAGCTGAAGACATTCATAATGTAGGGTAGTGAATTCATGCCATGCTTCAATTACCCTATTTAATCTAATTTCTAACATCTCCAATGATGTCAATTGTTCAATGGATGTTATAAATTCAACCGCACGAGTTAAAGTGGCCTTTGCAATCCCACGCCTATGTTTTAACGTGTTCATATTTCACAAGTATACAGAATGTTCGACGGTGAAATATAAAAGAAAAAACAACCAAAGTACAAGTAATTAACTAAACAAAACCAGCTTAATCGAATTGTTCAATTGGTTAAATGTATATATGCATATAATATGCAGTAAACCATATAAGTACATTTAATGTTCTATTCATAGATAATAATAAATTTATATATATATATATATCCAAACGATATTAACCAAGAGGAACGCACGAGGTTTTCTAGCTATGAACATATACAATATATATGTAGCACGAAAAGTCTACGAACGAATTTGCACTTATGTAAATGTTTTTTACGCACAAGATTAATTTCACCGATTCAAATAATAAATTCGGCTAATGCGAAGGACCATATGTTTTTGATTTCTTGTTTGATGAAAAAAAAAAAGAAAATAATCGTATCCTGTTTTTTACCACGTTACAAAAAAATATGATTTATTAAATATTAATTATATTAATATAAAGAATAATAATAAATTGATACTTAGCAATGGTCAATGGTGTGGTGCGCTCTGTGGTCTCGATCCAAGTGAAAGAGGTTTATTTTCCTTGCTTTTGATTAGAATCTAGCAGCGAAGACAATTAGCACACTGATTGCAGATTGTCTATCCACGCATATTCGTACTAATAATTGTTGTTGTGATTTGTGGATGCTGTTGCAAATTGAGAATGAGCAAGCTGTACAGGAGAGTTCACCACATCATTGACCAACACAAGTGCAGCAAACAGTGTAACAATTTAAAGTTAAGAACATACAAAAAAAGAAAATGAATTTAAAGCACATTTTTAAACAAATAGAAAGATTTTTTGTAGGTAATGAATTTGCAATTAAACAAAACAAAATTAACAGATTAACAACAATAAGGTGAGAGGTTGGTTTCCAAACAGGGATAATAGTATTTTTAATTTTCAAGGTATGTGTATAATATGATATTTCAGCTTCTAATGGTATAAGGATATTATTTCCTAAAATTCCGTCAAACGAACTGTTTGTAATTGGTGTAGTTAAAAATTCCATGGTTGATTCTTTTTTATTAAATTCGATTGGTAATGGTAAAATTATTTTTGAATTTATTTGATTTTCATTATATAATGCTTTAATTATAACTGGTTTGTCTAATTTACTTTCATAATGTCTTGGAAATATATTTTCTTTTAAAATAGATGTAGCTGCTCCTGTGTCTACTAAAAATCTAAGTTTTTTATTAAGAATATGAACATCTATGCAGGGTAATGGTCTGTTGAGGCAGGTGTTTGAAAATTTGCTGTATTTTGAGTAAGGTGATCTATTTCCATTGGTTCTAGATCATTTTTTTTTATTTTGTGTAGCAAATGGATTACGATTATTATTAGAATAATTTCCACTTCTATTTGGTTGCCTATAATTTCGTTCATTTTGGTTTCTATAGTTTTGATTATTGTTTCTATAAAAGTTTTGACCTTTATTATTGAAATTCCTATAGTTACATATTTGAATTTCCTGATTCGTTTTTGTAATTTCTATCAAGTCTTTGATTTGTATTGTAATTATTATATTTTTTATAGTTTTTGTCGTTAAAATTATTATTGTTATTTCCAGTTCTATAGTTTCGAGTATTTCTATCATTATAATTATTTTCTTCTTTTGTCCAATGACAAGATTCTAATTTATAAAAAGCTTCACTAAGGGTTGTTATGTTATGATTGATTATTATTGAACTTGCGTTCGGGGGTATTCTTTCACAAAATTTAGATAATAATGACGCTTCATTATTGAAAGGATTGTTTTCTTCCGGTTTATTTTCAGATAAATAATATTTATTATTTAGTCTACAGAGGATTTCTGAAATTGTATTATATAGTTAAGAAATGTTTTTTGAATAAACTTTATCTGCTAGTTCTTTTAATTTTAGAAAAGATTCTTTCGCACCAAAATTCTTTACTAGAATATTTTTTATGTCTTGCCAATTATTAGGGTTGCCACTCCTTAATACTACCTCTAGGGCGAAATCTGTTATTTTTGATTTTATTTCACTCAATATAAATTCTTGTGAACCTTCGTTATACAAACTACATGAATTTATTACAAATTCTGCTTTTTTAATAAATATAATAATATTACATGATTAACCATTAAAATTTGGTAAATTCTTTACTAATTTTAAGGGGTCGATATTTATTGTAGCCATTTTTACCTTATTTTCAATTTTTTCTTCTGCTTGCTCAATTTCTTTTGATTGCTGGATTGCTGCAGGATCTGTTGATTTTGAAGTTTTTTCTTCCTCGGTATTATATGTTAACGCAGCTGGTTTGTTGTATGGTGTATATTTCTTCATTTATCGAACACGTTGGGGCTTTCGACTTGGATAATTTTGCCACGTACAGTTGTTCTTACTTCTTTTTATTAATTTACACTTTTTAAAGTAATGTCATATATATTATTATTTTTTTTTTTTTTTTTTAATAGCACTTTTAACTTTTTATTTGTCTTTAATTTTATTTTGTTGAAGTTGTTTTCTTCTCAACTTTTGCTGAATTGATCTAATATGTTCCTGGAAATCAGCTGTTGCTTCTTCGTCTATCCAACTTTGTGAATTTACTTCTATATGTGGTTCCTTTACTTGCGGGGCCTCTGCTCCCTTTTGAAGATTTATTTTTTTTTTTTTAGTAGCACTTTTTGTTAATTTTAATTTAACACTGAGTTCACTTTCTGTATGCTTCCTTTTGAAGATTTCCTTCTGGTTGCATTTAGTAGCACTTTTTGTTAATTTTAATTTAACACTGAGTTCACTTTCTGTATGCTTCCTTTTGAAGATTTCCTTCTGGTTGCATTTAATGTTTTATTTAATTGTTTTATTAGTCAAGCATTCTCTCTACGAGACTTTGTAAAATTGTCCTTTCGGATCTTGATTTACGATGCTTTTCACTGAACAAAATATATATTTTTATTTTTCACTGTCCTATAGCACCATTTAGTAATTTTACTTTACCGGTACACTATTTTATTTAGTTTTAGGACGATCCCGAATTAACTTTTAATAAAGTAAGATTCAATATATTTTGATCTTTCGAGATCCTACCGACTGCGCCAATTTCGTTTCCGATTCTTTATTTTAATAAAAAGATATATTTTTGTGATCGCAGAAGATCACAATCAACAATTAAATAAAACGCATTCATGTACTTTAAACTTAATATTATTTATTAAATCAAATCTTCAGATCCCTTACCACTGGTGGGGGGAAATCTTAGGCTATACGTAGAATGACAAACTGTGAACTGAACTCTCATTGATCGATGAAACCCTTTTTATACTTATAAAATGTTTACTTAAGCAAATCTATCTTCGGCTGAAGATCGTTTGCTTTCCTTTGTCTTTTAAAATTGCTGACACAAGAATTCTTTTAGAATTATTTAAGATGCTTTGGGCACACAAGCTACTGAAGGCAAAAAGTGCTGATATGATATTTATAATATCGGATATCATCATCCGCTATGAGATGAAATTATGAATCAATGTGTGAGCATTACATTTTGTTTATATAAAGATACTTTGTTATGATATTTATAATATCGGATATCATCATCCGCTATGAGATGAAATTATGAATCAATGTGTGAGCATTACATTTTGTTTATATAAAGATACTTTGTATCTTTCTTCATTATTATAGGGTGTTTAATATTATTACAAAGTTATGTGAGGGTGTTCTGATAATGTAACCCAATGACCTTCCGTGTCGGAAACTCCAAAGAACTGAAGAGAACAGAGACGTACTCATGACAGCGCAAATAGATCCAGAAGAAGCCATCTTTGACGATGACTTTTATATACATAATTGAAGATCCGAAGGAAAAAGTGGAGGCGGTTGGAGCTGCTTTCCAGCAAGTGTACAAGGTGAATGTTAGCATTCGCCCCAACCACGACCTGGAAAACAGAGCCCTACTTAATCACTTTTACCTTCGAAATGATATAACACATTGGCGATCTGAGAACCGCGGTTTTATGCGGTTCGATGACGATTCCTTGGCAAATGCCATAATCGCCGAGCAAACGGGACCAAGTCCCTTGTTAGTGACGAAGGTTAAGCTTCAGCTCATCTTCAACTCAATAAAAAATAAAAAGTCAGCAGGTGTCGATGGTATATCCAACGTTGTACTAAGACATTTACCGATGGAGGCAATTGACATTTACACCACACTCTTCAATAATGCACTGAATAATGCATATTATCCAGTGCATTGGAAGACCGCTGTGGTTCATGCTCTCCCGAAAAAGGGAAAGGACAACTCCAACCCGTCAAATCTTCGGTCGATAAGTCTTCTTCCGAGCATCAGCAAAGTTTTTTTTCTTTACCTAAAACTGAACAGGCTTGGCATAAGCAAGCCATTGTTGTATATACTTTATGATATGCTTAACGGTAGAAAGTTTGTTGTCAAAAGTGGCAATGTAACTTCTACCACAACATTCTTAATTAAAAATAGACTTCAACAGGGAGCGGTAAATTCGCCGATTCTCTTCAGCATTTACACCAGCGATCTGATAGGTAGTCTTACAAAGGCAATTGCGTACGCCGACGATCTTATTGCGTACAGAACGGCCCGAAAGGTTGAGGTTATTAGAATTCTCTTGCAGCGTGATTTCGACAAGATTCAGCGATATTGCGACGACTGGAAACTGAAAATAAATGTCCAGAAGTCGGAGACAATTCTGTTCCGGACTCCGTTGGCTAGGGCCACGAGGGATACGTGCAAGAATTGGCGCAAGATGGTTATCGTTGATCTTCACGGGCAGCCATTAGCGAGCAAAAGTGTAGTGAAGTACCTCGGTATCTGGTTAGATCAGTATTTATATTTCGACAGACATATAAATGCTGCTCTGACCAGGGCCAGAGGAGCCTTCGCTCTGACGAAACGGCTGTTTTTTAGCAGTCGGCTTGACCCCAGAGTGAAGGTAATTTGCTACATGGCCCCCATACGGCCGATGATTGTTTACGATTGTCCTGTGTGGTTCAGCGTTGCCCGTCCCAGATGGAGAAGTTCCGGGTGTTCGAGCGGCAGTGTTTACGACGCTGTACCGGCTTATATCGAACAGCCGAATCTTCTTACGTGCATTACTATTCCAACGAGGTCCTATACAACGGGGCTCGAATCAACAGAATTGACAATTTCGTGATAAAACTCGTTCGAGGTCACATTGCAAGAGCTATGTCTTCGACCAACAATTTAATTTTCGGGGCATTCTATCCGAACGACGAGTATTTTGAGAGTGCACGCTTGAGCGGCTTCATTCCACCAGAGGCATTCCTCTTTTTAGACAGATGCGGTCTGATACAGGATAGATTGGCAGTTCCGTTAATCTACCACGTCAGACGACGAACCGTGGATAGGCGACTCCTGTACAATCGGGACGTCATGGCACAAGACGGAGCAGAGCTCCTTCGGTTCAGTAGGGCTGTGTCCGAACGGGACCGAACTGATAGGGTGAAGCAGGAGAACCAGTTTTGGTGGCTTCAATCGGCACTTGATATTGGGTAGTCGGGATGGGGTTTTAAGCCTTGGCCGGCTTACATACTTGTTTTATAATTTAGGGTTTAGTTTTAAGTAGAATAGGCATGGTGGCACAAAAAAAAGTACAAAAAAATATAAAAAATAAAAATACAAAAAAATACAAAAAAAAAAAAAACATGGAATAGAAAAAAAAATAAAAAGACAAGAAAATATGAAAAACAAAAACATTAAATAGTTAGATTTGCTGCTGTGGTTGTTCTAGTTTTAAGTAATTTTTAGGTAGAATAGGTAGTTTAAGTTAGCTTTAAGTTTTATATTAAGGACCTTATTTTAAGTAGTTTTTAAGTAAAATTAAAAAAAAAGGATATGGATATTAGTTTTTTTTCAAATTTTCTAATAAATACAAAAATAAATAAAATTTAATTGAAGTAAAATAGATCGTAGGGCTGAAAGGCATTAGTATTTAGTGTTATAGTTTAACTTAGAGCGTCCGTATGGGACCAGTAAGTTAGTTGTAAGTTATGGTTAATTAGGCTAGTTTTATGAGTTTTTGTCTAGCTTTAAGATAGTCTTAAGAATGAATTAATAAAAAATGAATTATAAAAAAAAAAAAAAAAGTGGTGTCCGGAGATAGATCGAAGGGTCGTGGGTTCGATTCCCAGCCAGAGTCGACGAAAAATGTAGTTGCTTTTTTTCACAACAGAGAAATTGTTGATTTTATCTGTTGGGAAGAAAAACAAATGAAGGAGAAGAAAGCAAGGGTATCAAAAAATACCTCTGCAAATACATCAGGTGATGTAAGTGCAGTACCGGCAGCGGTACCTCATATCACCGTAACAACATCAGGCTACCAGTCCGATCCGACAAACGCAACAACAACAAGCAAGAGGAAACGAGGTGTTCCTCCAAATTTGGTGCAACGTAAGAGTGCTGCTTCGCGTAGCGCTATGAGAAAAAGGATGGAGACGGAGAAGGCGAAATTGATGACGTTAGATACTGAGTGCTCAGTGGTTGACGATGATATTGACTACGTCTCTGAGGAAGGAGAAGGACATTATAGGTCTCCGAACAAGAAGAACGAGACCTCAGCAGAGCCGTCGACAAAAAAGGCGCTGGAGGTGCCTGATGCCCCCAACGACAACGAAGTCGATGAGGTGGAGCTGGCACAAGTGCTGCAGACAAAAAAGCTCCAAATTGATGCCTATGAGGCGGAGTTAAAAAAAAATGAAAGAGGAGATGGAGCCCCTTCTCAGTATACTGAAAGCTAAAATTGAAGCGCGCCGTCAAAAAGAGGCAGCTGAGAAGGAGGCCAAAAAAGCACAACGGCTCCTACAACAACAACAGCAGCAACAGGCGAAACAAAAAAAGGCTGAAACAAGGCAACAAAAATAACAACCACAGCAGCAACAACCACAGCCAAAGCCCGCTACCAAAACAACTGGAGCGGAACAAAAAATGAAGGCTTCACCAGCAGTGACAGGCCCAATGCCTGAGGGCCCATCCACTTCGAGTAAGGCCAAGCAGCAGCAACAACAACAGCTACAACCAAGGCGGCAGGAGCAGCAGAAACAGCAGCAGCAGAAGCAGCAGCAGGAGAAGCAGAAGCAGCAGCAACAGCAGCAACACCAGAAACAACCACATCCCAAGAAGGAGAAGGTGCCACCAATAAGGACACACAGAGTTGACCTGGACGACATAAAACAGGTATGTAAGTCGGCCACTAAGGGCAAATTTCTCATAAAAAATTTAAATGAAAAAGAAAAGAACTATTCGGTCCAGTGCTTCTCACTGGCCGATTACAAGTTAGTAAAAGGGTTACTAAAAGAGGCCACAGCTGAGTTCTTCAGCTACACGCCTAAGAGCGAAACATATAAGACGGTCCTTCTGAAGGGCATAAGTTAATGCACGGAACCGGAGGCGCTCTTAGCTGAGCTCCGTGAAAATGCCAATGTTGATCTCGATTTTATCGGGGTCAAGCCTTTCACTACGGTGAAGTCCAGGCGAGAAACACAAGATTGACAATTACAGACAAAGTGGGTAATCATCCTCGAAACTGCTTACAGACAGTCGAGTACGACAGTGATCACTGCGGCCTGGCTGCTGTAATGTAGATTTCGAACGAACGCGTGGAGTTGGAGGAATACGTTGCAACGCATTCTTACAATTACAGTAAGATGCGCTGGCCTCGTTTCACCAACGCCCTAGCGAGAGAAATTCGTTCGAGTGACATAACCCCACCAAACAACAGAAACCTGACAAATACAGAAATTGACCAACATTTACAACAGATGGACGAAACAATAAAACGAACAATGGAACGGACAATACCAAAGTACAAAGAACGGGACCAAATGGACGCTTATAGAAACGCGACTATTGACGCACTACGTAAGCACAAGAGTGGCTTACTGACAAGACTCAAAAACTTGTACAGGCGACTCACAGACCCACACGACTTGGAAGTTAGAGCACTGAAGTCGTCAATAAAAAATGTCAATCTGTTGATTAAGGAGAATTACAGGCTGTCAATTAACAAGTACTGGGACCGCAAGATCCGGTCAGTTAATTCCAGTGACCCTGGTATGTTCCCTAAAATCAACAAGATATTTAGGAAAAAGAACGACAGTGACCTTCCGTGTCTGAAACTCCAAAGAACTGAAGAGAACAGAGACGTACTCATGACAGCGCAAATAGATCCAGAAGAAGCCATCTTTGACGATGACTTTTATATAATTGAAGATCCGAAGGAAAAAGTGGAGGCGGTGGGAGCTGCTTTCCAGCAAGTGTACAAGGTGAATGTTAGCATTCGCCCCAACCACGACCTAGAAAACAGAGCCCTACTTAATCACTTTTACCTTCGAAATGATATGACACATTGGCGATCTGAGAACCGCGGTTTTATGCGGTTCGATGACGATTCCTTGGCAAATGCCATAATCGCCGAGCAAACGGGTCCAAGTTCCCTGTTAGTGACGAAGGTTGAGCTTCAGCTCATCTTCAACTCAATAAAAAATAAAAAGTCAGCAGGTGTCGATGGTATATCCAACGTTGTACTAAGACATTTACCGATGGAGGCAATTGACATTTACACCACACTCTTCAATAATGCACTGAATAATGCATATTATCCAGTGCATTGGAAGACCGCTGTGGTTCATGCTCTCCCGAAAAAGGGAAAGGACAACTCCAACCCGTCAAATCTTCGGTCGATAAGTCTTCTTCCGAGCATCAGCAAAGTTTTCGAAAAGATCATTAATAGGGCTCTGACTAATTGGGCTGCGGACAACAAAATAATTCCGGATAAACAGTTCGGGTTCAAGGCGGGTCATGACACAATTCATGCTGCGTCTAAACTCGTTTCTGATATCCAATGGAATAAATCGAAACAACAATGCACAGGTGCTGTTCTGGTTGATTTGGAAAAGGCCTTTGACACCGTATGGTTAGAGGGTCTTTACCTAAAACTGAACAGGCTTGGCATAAGCAAGCCATTGTTGTATATACTTTATGATATGCTTAACGGTAGAAAGTTTGTTGTCAAAAGTGGCAATGTAACTTCTACCACAACATTCTTAATTAAAAATAGACTTCAACAGGGAGCGGTAAATTCGCCGATTCTCTTCAGCATTTACACCAGCGATCTGATAGGTAGTCTTACAAAGGCAATTGCGTACGCCGACGATCTTATTGCGTACAGAACGGCCCGAAAGGTTGAGGTTATTAGAATTCTCTTGCAGCGTGATTTCGACAAGATTCAGCGATATTGCGACGACTGGAAACTGAAAATAAATGTCCAGAAGTCGGAGACAATTCTGTTCCGGACTCCGTTGGCTAGGGCCACGAGGGATACGTGCAAGAATTGGCGCAAGATGGTTATCGTTGATCTTCACGGGCAGCGATTAGCGAGCAAAAGTGTAGTGAAGTACCTCGGTATCTGGTTAGATCAGTATTTATATTTCGACAGACAGATAAATGCTGCTCTGACCAGGGCCAGAGGAGCCTTCGCTCTGACGAAACGGCTGTTTTTTAGCAGTCGGCTTGACCCCAGAGTGAAGGTAATTTGCTACATGGCCCCCATACGGCCGATGATCGTTTACGATTGTCCTGTGTGGTTCAGCGTTGCCCCTCCCAGATGGAGAAATTCCGGGTGTTCGAGCGGCAGTGTTTACGACGCTGTACCGGCTTATATCGAACAGCCGAATCTTCTTACGTGCATTACTATTCTAACGAGGTCCTATACAACGGGGCTCGAATCAACAGAATTGACAATTTCGTGATAAAACTCGTTCGAGGTCACATTGCAAGAGCTATGTCTTCGACCAACAATTTAATTTTCGGGGCGTTCTATCCGAACGACGAGTATTTTGAGAGTGCACGCTTGAGCGGCTTCATTCCACCAGAGGCATTCCTCTTTTTAGACAGATGCGGTCTGATACAGGATAGATTGGCAGTTCCGTTAATCTACCACGTCAGACGACGAACCGTGGATAGGCGACTCCTGTACAATCGAGACGTCATGGCACAAGACGGAGCAGAGCTCCTTCGGTTCAGTAGGGCTGTGTCCGAACGGGACCGAACTGATAGGGTGAAGCAGGAGAACCAGTTTTGGTGGCTTCAATCGGCACTTGATATTGGGTAGTCGGGATGGGGTTTTAAGCCTTGGCCGGCTTACATACTTGTTTTATAATTAAGGGTTTAGTTTTAAGTAGAATAGGCATGGTGGCACAAAAAAAAATACAAAAAAAAAATATAAAAAATAAAAATACAAAAAAATACAAAAAAAAAAAAAAAAAAAAAACATGGAATAGAAAAAAAAAATAAAAAGACAAGAAAATATGAAAAACAAAAACATTAAATAGTTAGATTTGCTGCTGTGGTTGTTCTAGTTTTAAGTAATTTTTAGGTAGAATAGGTAGTTTAAGTTAGCTTTAAGTTTTATATTAAGGACCTTATTTTAAGTAGTTTTTAAGTAAAATTAAAAAAAAAGGATATGGATATTAGTTTTTTTTCAAATTTTCTAATAAATACAAAAATAAATAAAATTTAATTGAAGTAAAATAGATCGTAGGGCCGAAAGGCATTAGTATTTAGTGTTATAGTTTAACTTAGAGCGTCCGTATGGGACCAGTAAGTTAGTTGTAAGTTATGGTTAATTAGGCTAGTTTTATGAGTTTTTGTCTAGCTTTAAGATAGTCTTAAGAATGAATTAATAAAAAATGAATTATAAAAAAAAAAAAAAGTGGTGTCCGGAGATAGATCGAAGGGTCGTGGGTTCGATTCCCAGCCAGAGTCGACGAAAAATGTAGTTGCTTTTTTTCACAACAGAGAAATTGTTGATTTTATCTGTTGGGAAGAAAAACAAATGAAGGATAAGAAAGCAGGGGTATCAAAAAATACCTCTGCAAATACATCAGGTGATGTAAGTGCAGTACCGGCAGCGGTACCTCATATCACCGTAACAACATCAGGCTACCAGTCCGATCCGACAAACGCAACAACAACAAGCAAGAGGAAACGAGGTGTTCCTCCAAATTTGGTGCAACGTAAGAGTGCTGCTTCGCGTAGCGCTATGAGAAAAAGGATGGTGACGGAGAAGGCGAAATTGATGACGTTAGATACTGAGTGCTCAGTGGTTGACGATGATATTGACTACGTCTCTGAGGAAGGAGAAGGACATTATAGGTCTCCGAACAAGAAGAACGAGACCTCAGCAGAGCCGTCGACAAAAAAGGCGCTGGAGGTGCCTGATGCCCCCAACGACAACGAAGTCGATGAGGTGGAGCTGGCACAAGTGCTGCAGACAAAAAAGCTCCAAATTGATGCCTATGAGGCGGAGTTAAAAAAAACGAAAGAGGAGATGGAGCCCCTTCTCAGTATACTGAAAGCTAAAATTGAAGCGCGCCGTCAAAAAGAGGCAGCTGAGAAGGAGGCCAAAAAAGCACAACGGCTCCTACAACAACAACAGCAGCAATAGGCGAAACAAAAAAAGGCTGAAACAAGGCAACAAAAATAACAACCACAGCAGCAACAACCACAGCCAAAGCCCGCTACCAAAACAACTGGAGCGGAACAAAAAATGAAGGCTTCACCAGCAGTGACAGGCCCAATGCCTGAGGGCCCATCCACTTCGAGTAAGGCCAAGCTGCAGCAACAACAACAGCTACAACCAAGGCGGCAGGAGCAGCAGAAACAGCAGCAGCAGAAGCAGCAGCAGGAGAAGCAGAAGCAGCAGCAACAGCAGCAACACCAGAAACAACCACAGCCCAAGAAGGAGAAGGTGCCACCAATAAGGGCACACAGAGTTGACCTGGACGACATAAAACAGGTATGTAAGTCGGCCACTAAGGGCAAATTTCTCATAAAAAATTTAAATGAAAAAGAAAAGAATTATTCGGTCCAGTGCTTCTCACTGGCCGATTACAAGTTAGTAAAAGGGTTACTAAAAGAGGCCACAGCTGAGTTCTTCAGCTACACGCCTAAGAGCGAAAAATTTAAGACGGTCCTTCTGAAGGGCATAAGTTAATGCACGGAACCGGAGGCGCTCTTAGCTGAGCTCCGTGAAAATGCCAATGATGATCTCGATTTTATCGGGGTCAAGCCTTTCACTACGGTGAAGTCCAGGCGAGGGGGTTATAGGCTGCCAATGTTCCTCGTAACATTATCGCCCCAAAGCCAAAGTAGTCTTGAGAGTCTGAGGGAAATCAAATGCCTCGACTATCAAGCCATACACTGGGAGACATTAAAAAGGCATGACGACATTTTACAATGTACGAAGTGCCAGAGGTTCGGCCATGCCGGAGCCAACTGCAATATGCACTTGCGCTGCGTCAGGTGCTCCGAAACCCACATCAAGGGAGATTGCAAGCTGGGGAATGAGCGGGTTGAGGACTTGACCCAGCTCAAGTGTGTCCTTTGTGGAAACCAAGGGCACCCGGCTAGCTATAGGGGTTGCCCTAAGGTCCAACAAATCAAACAAAAACAGGCCAGTCAAAAAGCCGAAGAAAGTCGAACAGTTCGTCAGGCTCCTACACAATAATTCGTGGATCCCAAATTTTCCTACGCCCAAATGGTGTCAGGGAATGGGAACGCGAGACAGGCTCCACCAACGGTTGCCCCAAAGGCCCCTGTGCCTAAGGCACCAGAGGTGCAGCCTGACATTGTAGCCTTGTTGTTGAACATTCAAGGTCAACTAAAAGGACTGCAAAGTCAGATAAAGGAGCAAGGCAAAAGGGTAGACCATCTCTACTCTTTGTTGCCTGGCCTGGCGCAATTTAGACCATAATGGGCGCGCTGCTGGAGACGCGCCTAAAAGTTCTAGCTGTGAATGTAAATTCACTGATTAGGATTGAACGAAGAGCCAATATGTTCCAATTGTTGAAAGACTACAGTCCCGATGTGTTTATGGCTAGCGAAACTAAGCTAAACCACAAGCACAAATTGACTCATAAAAATTACAATATCGTAAGAAGAGACCGGCCCGACTCCACTCAAGGGGGCGGTGTCGCTCTCTTTATACGAAAAGGCATTAATTATAAAGTCATATACAACAATGAATTGCGAAAGCTCAAGACGCTAGAAGTTTGCGTTGTATGCATCTCTCTCACTCAAGGGAAGCGGATGTATATGATTGCGGCTTATGTGGCTGGAGCTCCGCAGGTTACTTACTTTGCTTCAGAACTCGAGATTCTTTTTAGGGAACTGAAACTGAGCTTGGAAGAAAACTATTTCATCTTGGCCGGTGATTTGAACGCAAAACATGAAGATTGGGGAAATCAACATAGTAATCCCAGAGGTAACCATCTTTTTAATTTGATGAATCTTTACAGCGTTGAATATGGCGTCGACCTGCTGGCTACTGAAAAGCCATCGTATCCAAGAAGCGGCTCCTTTCTGGATCTTTTGCTGTACGACACAAGATTGACAGATACAGACAAAGTGGGTAATCACCCTCGAAACTGCTTACAGACAGTCGAGTACGACAGTGTTCACTTCGGCCTGGCTGCTGTAATGCAGATTCCGAACGAACGCGTGGAGTTGGAGGAATACGTTGCAACGCATTCTTACAATTACAGTAAGATGCGCTGGCCTCGTTTCACCAACGCCCTAGCGAGAGAAATTCGTTCGAGTGACATAGCCCCACCAAACAACAGAAACCTGACAAATACAGAAATTGACCAACATTTACAACAGATGGACGAAACAATAAAACGAACGATGGAACGGACAATACCAAAGTACAAAGAACGGGACCAAATGGACGCTTACAGAAACGCGACTATTGACGCACTACGTAAGCACAAGAGTGGCTTACTGACAAGACTCAAAAACTTGTACAGACGACTCACAGACCCACACGACTTGGAAGTTAGAACACTGAAGTCGTCAATAAAAAATGTCAATCTGTTGATTAAGGAGAACTACAGGCTATGAATTAACAAGTACTGGGACCGCAAGATCCGGTCAGTTAATTCCAGTGACCCTGGTATGTTCCCTAAAATCAACAAGATATTCAGGAAAAAGAACGAAAACGACCTTCCGTGTCTGAAACTCCAAAGAACTGAAGAGAACAGAGACGTACTCATGACAGCGCAAATAGATCCAGAAGAAGCCATCTTTGACGATGACTTTTATATAATTGAAGATCCGAAGGAAAAAGTGGAGAAAACAGAGCCCTACTTAATCACTTTTACCTTCGAAATGATATGACACATTGGTGTTTGAGATTTAATACTTAAATAATTTGTGCATCATCAATTTAATATACAACCTAAATTTATATTTTTTACAAAATCATATTTGCTAAAATATCACAAACATAAATGAAGTACCCTATGTTTAATTAAAAGTTACTCAAGAGTAACACAGTTAATTATTTTTGTTAAAGCCTAAACAGTAACTCCGAAATTCTTTCTCTCTTACATTATACCTACTTACACACACACATATTGTCTACAAAATCTACTCAATTGTAATCTTCCTAAATTCTAATCTCATGGCCATCGATCTCTTTTGGAATCCGATCGTTGACATGGTAACATATAAAATAAATTTGTACATAACATAAATATTTCTTTTATTCAGTTAGTTAAATTGAATTAATTGGTAATTCAATTAACAATTGTTTTGGGTTTTCGCTGCTGCTTGGTCTATCGCTAACATAATGGTCCTTCTGCGTCGGATTTCTTATTGAGCCAGAATTCAAAAAAAAAAATAATTAATACAGTCCGCTATAATTGAATTAATTAAATAATAAAAAGTGTTTGTGTGTGCCTGCTGATTATTATATGTATGCCTATAATCGTAGGTACATACAAAACTTGGTTTTGACTATTTTCACGTGGTAAAAAACATTATATTGACTGGTGTGAAAAGACGATTAATAGTTAGTTAATTTAGAATTTGGTTAAATTCGGTTTGGTTCCGTTATTTGGTTTTTGTAACATGAGTTCTTTAAAACAAAAATACGGGAATGTTAAGGGATGTTTGACTAGAGCACGTGATTTCGTGAATACAATCACAGTTGAAATTTCTTTGGAAATGTTAGAAATACGGTTTAAAAGCTTAAACGAGACTTGGTCAGAATTTTGTGCGTTTTATAACGAAATTCTGGAAAGCCTTAAGGAAGACAATGAAGAACTCCAAACGTATGAGACTGAATTTGGCATGTATGAATCGCGTTACTTTGATGCTCATGCGATGTTGTCGGCAGCAATTCGTAAAAAGCAATCGACATCAAGATTGGAAGATGATGTTACGGTTGTTGAAAAGTTGGCAATGCAACAAACCACGCTGATTGAAAAACTTAACGCGACATCGGAGCGGTGTACAATTCAGCTTCCAAAGCTAGTCGTCCCAACGTTCTCAGGGGATTATAAAGATTGGCCATCGTTTAGAGATTCCTTTACTGGATCTGTTGATCAAAAAGAAAACCTAACGGCTGTTCAAACATTTTATTATTTAAAATCATTTCTTCGTGATCGCGCGCTAGACCTCATCAAACACATTCCGTTATCCGAAGCAAATTACTTTGAAGCATGGGAACGTTTGGAACATAGATATGATCGGGTACAGCTCATTGTTCAATCGTTTATCGAGACATATCTTTCTCTTCCCAATGCAATCGGTGGTAACGTGAAAGTACTTAGACAAATCTCAGACACTGCAGATGAGGTTATACGTGGGCTTAATGCCGTTAATTCTAATGGCCGTGATCCATGGCTTATTCATTTGCTCTTAACTAAACTAGATGTTGACACTAAACAAAGTTGGGCAGAAAAGATTGGTACACGTGATGATGCTAGCATTTATGAATTTTTGACATTTTTGGAAACGCGATGTACTGCTCTAGAATCATGTCAAACGGTAGCATCACGCTCGAGTGTTTCGCGGAATAAACAACAGCCTAATATACGTTCGCATTTTGTTGAATCTTCTCATTCAAAACCCGTATGGCAATGTCCTAAATGTCAAGAGCAACACAGCTTGCCACAGTGTCCAAAATTTGTCGCTCTTGATGTTGAATCCCGTCGGTCTTTTGTAAAATCGAACTCTTTGTGCTTTAATTGCCTTCGTCCTGGACATGGGGTATATAAGTGCTACTCTAACTTTCGCTGTCGTGAATGCCGGTCGCGTCACCATTCACTTGTTCATCCATCGTCGTCGTCACAAAATAGTTCCTCCTCTTCATTGCAACCACAAACCGCGTCGCACAAATCCACTCCAGAGCAAGCTTCTTCCTCATCTGTTGCACCAATTATAAACAACCATTCGTTAGATGTAGCAATCGGTAGACAAACCATTCTTCCAACAATCTTGGCTCAGGTAGAGGATTTCAAAGGGAATTTGCAAAATTGTAGGATCCTAGTCGATTCAGGATCTCAGGTTTCATTCGTGGGTGAATCATTTGTTCAGAGGTTAGGAATTCTACGCAAACATGCTCGTATCCCTATAACTGGGGTTTCTTCTTCGGATGCAGGCTATACGAAAGGTGTTGTGTCATTGACATTAACTTCTCGATTTGATAAAACTTCTTTGGTCATTGAAGCATATGTAATGCCTAAAGTAACCTCTAACTTGCCTTCTCGATCGTTCGATCCATCTCGGTTGCTTCATATTCGTGGCTTGGAATTAGCAGATCCATCGTTCAATTCGTCCAGTTCAATCGACATTCTTCTTGGAGCAGATAAACTATGGAGTATTCTCAAGGGCGATCAAATTCGAGGAGCAGAGGGGACTCCTATAGCCCAACATACGTCGTTTGGTTGGGTTATAACAGGGGAATTATTCGAGGCGGCTTCATTATCGGTGAATCAATCTTCAATCACGTCACTTCACTCTTCGCTTGATATAGATTTTCTGTTGCAACGTTTTTGGGAGTTAGAGGAAGTCGTGCCTCCTAAAGATGATTCCTTTGATGAGGATGAAGCTGAAATTCATTTTCGTAACACATTTTCGAGATCAATCGACGGAAAGTACTCCGTACAGCTCCCGTTCAAATCTCCCTTTCCCGTTTTCGGTGATTCGTTAAAGCTCGCGGTTAATCGGTTATATTCTATGGAAAGAAGGTTTCATCGAGATAAAGCCCTGCACGATTCATACTCAAACTTTATGCAAAAATATCTTAATCTTGGTCATATGACTCGTATTCCTTCAAATGAGATTCATACAGCTCAAGAGAAACACTTTTACCTGCCTCATCACGCGGTTTTAAAACCCGATAGTTCCACAACCAAATTAAGGGTTGTATTCGATGGGTCAGCTAGGGATTCATTCGGAAATTCACTAAATAGTCAATTACTTATGGGTCCTCCCATTCAAAGGGACTTGTTTGGCGTTTGCTTACGTTTTAGACAGCACAAATACGTTTTCACGGCGGATGTGGTAAAGATGTTTCGCCAAATCTGGGTAGAAGACGAGCACACAGCCTTCCAGCGAATTGTTTGGCGGGAGAATCCCAACGATGAAATCGGACATTTTCGGCTTCGGACGGTTACGTATGGTACGGCATCGGCTCCATTTCTCTCCGTTCGTGTTTTAAAGCAGGTAGCAAACGATTACCAGGCGCAATATCCAAATGCAGCTCGTGTTCTTACTACAGACGTATACGTTGACGACATCATGACTGGAGCCAATTCATCGGAGGAGCTGATGAGCTTGCAATCTGAATTAGTGTCTCTACTGTTCAACGCCAAGCTTAAGTTAAGGAAATGGAACTCTAACTGCTGGCCACTACTTGCTAGATTACCTAGGGATGATTGTGAGTTTTCTTGGTTCGATGCCGATCCTTCAAAAACAACTATAAAGGTTTTGGGTTTGCACTGGAGCCCCACATCAGATGAATTTTCGTTTCGCTTTTCTAATTCTCGTATCGTTTGCCCACCGACAAGACGTTCGCTTTTGTCAGAAATCTCTAGCATTTTTGACCCTTTAGGATTCTTAGCTCCATCGGTTATTTTGTTTAAAATATTATTCCAGGAATTATGGTCATCTGAATTTAAACTTGGGTGGGATGATCCCTTACCAATAAAATTATCCAACAAATGGTTGACCTATCGAAACGAACTACATTTCTTCGAAAAGCTACGTATTCCGAGAAACGCATTCCCATCATTTGAAAGTGTCGAATATCATGGATTCTCTGATGCCTCGTCGGTGGCTTATTCTGCTGTTGTTTATGCACGTTGTAAAATTTCTGATAGTGAATATAAAACCATATTAATTGCGTCCAAAACCAAAGTCGCTCCCTTAAAACCTGTCTCGATTCCTCGACTTGAGCTATGCGCTGCTCTTCTTCTTTCGCGGTTGCTGAAAATGATAAGATCTTCGATTTCAATAGACTGTCCCTTTTTTGCGTGGTGTGATTCTCAGGTTGTACTTCATTGGTTGTCCTCTCCGCCGCGTCGTTGGACTACATTCGTCGCGAATCGTACAGCTGCAATCCTTGAAACTATCCCTCGTCATTCTTGGAACTACATCGCATCCGAATCAAATCCTGCAGATTGCGCCTCGCGTGGTATTTTGCCATCAGCAGTAAAAGATCATCCATTGTGGTGGAGTGGTCCAAATTGGTTGTCGCTGTCTCCATACCTCTGGCCAAAATCAAACTTTCCAGCAAAACAGTCAACTGAGAATGACATCTTAGTAAAGGAAAAACAATCGTCAAAGGCTGTAGCTCTTGCAGCCAACACTGATAGTAGCTGGGTGATTCTGTTAGCTGAACGAGTTCCGTCATGGAATCGAGTTGTTGCGACGTGTATTAGATATTCTACAAACTTGAGACCTACAAAATTTGAGAAGCGATTTGACAGTCTTACCTTTAAAGAGATTCACCGCGCTAGAATTAGTGTTCTTAAAAATATACAGGAAGATTCGTTCGGGAGTGACATTAAATATTTGATAAAAAACCATGAACTTCCCTTGAAATCAAAACTCTTACGGTATTCACCCTTTATTGATAAAGACGGGCTTCTTAGGGTGGGAGGGCGTCTCAAACATGCTAATATTTCGTTTAATTTAAAACACCCAATAATTTTGCCTAATAACCGTGTTTCATTCCTTATAGCAGAAGACACTCATAATAATCATCTCCATCCTGGTTTATCGGAAACCTTCGTTATAGTTCGTCAAAGGTATTGGATACTTGGAAGTCGAAACCTTATCCGAAAAATAGTATCTAGGTGCAAAACCTGTTTTCTGCAAGGTAAATCCACATCCAATCAGCTCATGGGCGAGTTGCCATCGCATCGTGTACAACCTGCTAGGCCCTTTACAAACACTGGATGTGATTATGCTGGGCCATTTGTAATAAAGCTGTCCAAGGGTCGTAAACCAAAACTATCCAAAGCCTATTTTGCAATCTTTGTGTGCATGTCAACTAAAGCAATTCATTTGGAGTTGGTAAGTGACCTAACAACCGACGCATTTCTAGCTGCCTTTAAGCGATTTGTGTCCCGTCGAGGAAAATGTGCAAACATGTATAGCGACAATGGCACAAACTTCCAAGGTGCACGTAGCTGTCTTAACGAGATGCAGAAGTTGGTCGTATCACAAGCCCACAATGAGGATATTTCCTCTCGACTTGCTATGGACGGAACTGCATGGCACTTTATCCCTCCCTCAGCGCCCCACTTTGGTGGGTTATGGGAAGCAGGCGTTAAGTCTGTAAAGTTGCATTTACGTAGAGTTGTTGGATCTTCTATTTTAACATTTGAAGAACTTTATACTGTCCTAACACAAATAGAATCTATTTTGAACTCTCGTCCTATTTGTGTTATTTCCGATAACGATTTAAATCCATTAACTCCCGCACATTTTCTTATAGGAGAACCCCTCACTACTGTTCCGGAGCCGAGTTATCTGGATATCCCTACCAATCGTTTGTCTCACTGGCAGCATCTCCAGAGTATGGTCCAAGGATTCTGGAAAAGATGGCACGCGGAATACATAACATAACTCCAAGAAAGACCCAAATGGCAAAGGAAGGAACTAAATTTGAAGATAGGTGACCTTGTCATTATACGCGAACCTAATGTGCCCCCAACAAGGTGGATACTTGGAAAGATACGTACATCCAGGCTCTGATGACCAGATACGTGTAGTCACAGTCAAGACTGCAAATGGAACATACCTGCGACCAATTACAAAACTAGCTCCTTTACCGAAGTCCTGAAACTCATTCCAGGGGGGGTGGGATGTTTGAGATTTAATACTTAAATAATTTGTGCATCATCAATTTAATATACAACCTAAATTTATGTTTTTTACAAAATCATATTTGCTAAAATATCACAAACATAAATGAAGTACCCTATGTTTAATTAAAAGTTACTCAAGAGTAACACAGTTAATTATTTTTGTTAAAGCCTAAACAGTAACTCCGAAATTCTTTCTCGCTTACATTATACCTACTTACACACACACATATTGTCTACAAAATCTACTCAATTGTAATCTTCCTAAATTCTAATCTCATGGCCATCGATCTCTTTTGGAATCCGATCGTTGACATGGTAACATATAAAATAAATTTGTACATAACATAAATATTTCTTTTATTCAGTTAGTTAAAATGAATTAATTGGTAATTCAATTAACAATTGTTTTGGGTTTTCGCTGCTGCTTGGTCTATCGCTAACACGCGGTTTTATGCGGTTCGATGACGATTCCTTGGCAAATGCCATAATCGCCGAGCAAACGGGTCCAAGTCCCCTGTTAGTGACGAAGGTTGAGCTTCAGCTCATCTTCAACTCAATAAAAAATAAAAAGTCAGCAGGTGTCGATGGTATATCCAACGTTGTACTAAGACATTTACCGATGGAGGCAATTGACATTTACACCACACTCTTCAATAGTGCACTGAATAATGCATATTATCCAGGGCATTGGAAGACCGCTGTGGTTCATCCTCTCCCGAAAAAGGGAAAGGACAACTCCAACCCGTCAAATCTTCGGTCGATAAGTCTTCTTCCGAGCATCAGCAAAGTTTTCGAAAAGATCATCAATAGGGCTCTGACTAATTGGGCTGCGGACAACAAAATAATTCCGGATAAACAGTTCGGGTTCAAGGCGGGTCATGACACAATTCATGCTGCGTCTAAACTCGTTTCTGATATCCAATGGAATAAAACAAAACAACAATGCACAGGTGCTGTTCTGGTTGATTTGGAAAAGGCCTTTGACACCGTATGGTTAGAGGGTCTTTACCTAAAACTGAGCAGGCTTGGCATAAGCAAGCCATTGTTGTATATACTTTATGATATGCTTAACGGTAGAAAGTTTGTTGTCAAAAGTGGCAATGTAACTTCTACCACAACATTCTTAATTAAAAATGGTCTTCAACAGGGAGCGGTGAATTCGTCGATTCTCTTCAGCATTTACACCAGCGATCTGATAGGTAGTCTTACAAAGGCAATTGCGTACGCCGACGATCTTATTGCGTACAGAACGGCCCGAAAGGTTGAGGTTATTAGAATTCTCTTGCAGCGTGATTTCGACAAGATTCAGCGATATTGCGACGACTGGAAACTGAAAATAAATGTCCAGAAGTCGGAGACAATTCTGTTCCGGACTCCGTTGGCTAGGGCCACGAGGGATACGTGCAAGAATTGGCGCAAGATGGTCATCGTTGATCTTCACGGGCAGCAATTAGCGAGCAAAAGTGTAGTGAAGTACCTCGGTATGTGGTTAGATCAGTATTTATATTTCGACAGACATATAAATGCTGCTCTGACCAGGGCCAGAGGAGCCTTCGCTCTGACGAAATGGCTGTTTTTTAGCAGTCGGCTTGACCCCAGAGTGAAGGTAATTTGCTACATGGCCCCCATACGGCCGATGATCGTTTATGGTTGTTCTGTGTGGTTCAACGTTGCCCCTTCCCAGATGGAGAGGTTTCGGGTGTTCGAGCGGCAGTGTTTACGACGCTGTACCGGCTTATATCGAACAGCCGAATCTTCTTACGTGCATTACTATTCCAACGAGGTCCCTTACAACGGGGCTCGAATCAACAGAATTGACAATTTTGTGATAAAACTCGTTCGAGGTCACATTGCAAGAGCTATGTCTTCGACCAACAATTTAATTTTCGGGGCGTTCTATCCGAACGACGAGTATTTTGAAAGTGGGTAGTCGGGATGGGGTTTTAAGCCTTGGCCGGCTTACATACTTGTTTTATAGTTTTAGGGTTTAGTTTTAAGGAGAATAGGCATGGTGGCACAAAAAAAAATACAAAAAAAAACACAAAAAAAACACAGAAAAAAAAAACATGGAATAAGAAAAAAGGAAAAAAAAAGAAAAAAAAAAAAGACCAAAATATGAAAAACAAAAAACGTTAGATAGTTAGATTTGCTACTGTGGTTGTTCTAGTTTTAAGTAGTTTATAGATAGAATAGGTAGTTAAAGTTAGTTTAAGTTTTATTTTAAGGACCTTATTTTAAGTAGTTTTTAAGTAAAAATAAAAAAAAGGATATTGGTATTAGTTTTTTCAAATTTTCTAATAAATACAAAATAAATAAAATTTAATTGAAGTAAAATAGATCGTAGGGCCGAAAGGCATTAGTATTAAGTATCCGTTTGGGACCAGTAAGTTAGTAATAAGTTATGGATAATTAGGCTAGTTTTATGAATTTTTGTCTAGCTTTAAGATAGTCTTAAGAATGAATTAATAAAAATGAATTTGAAAAAAAAAGTGCGTTGGACTGTCATGCCAGAGGTCTTTGGTTCGATCCCTGCCTATGCGATCTAAAGTTTTTTTTCACGGGTACTGCCTCTTGCGAGGAATTGGCAAATTCTCCAGGAGTAATTCTTGTCATGAAAAGTGCTTTCTCAAATAAGCCGTTCGGATTCGGCATAAAAACTGTAGGTCCCCTCCATCCCTGACAACAGTACTCGCACGCAGGAGTGGTTGAGTTGTAAGTCACTAGGCCCTAGTTCTCAATGGACTGTTGCGCCACCCAATATATATATATATATATGTATATTATTCCTAACCTAATCCTTAAACCTATGTAAGCCGGCCAAGACCAAACGCCCTAGACAACTTTAAATGACATTCTCAATTTGAAGCCACCAAAACTGGTTCTCCTGCCTCACCCTATCTCTTCGAACCCTATCGGAAACAGTCCTACTGAACCAGACGGCAGCGGACGAATTCTCGAGATGGAATCAACGGTGGCGTCTACAGTTCCACTAAGGTTGAACTACTTAGTGAACACCTTATAGGGCTTCTACGACTTATTCGGAGCCCAGGCCTATAAGGAGCGGTTTATCCGACTCCCCGTCCTTGGAGTTATACAAAGGATCTGGCCCTCCAGGTTGGGGTGACTTCCCGACCACTTAAAAATCTCATAGTTGCGAAGCACCAACAAGCCTCGGATACGGACGGATTTACTGATGACAACCTAAGCAAACGATTTAAGGACAACGAACTTCGGATATGCACGTGGAATGTTAGGTCCCTTAACAGACCACGTGCAGCCGAAGAATTAGCGGAGGCCCTAGACTGCTATAAAGCAGACATCACCGCCATCCAGGAAATACGATGGGATGGGCCGGGCAAAAAGAGGATGAAAAACTGCGATATTTACTTTGGTGACTGCTACCGAGAAAACCAACAGCGCTTATTTGGATGCGGCTTTGTCATTGGAGCCAGACTTAGGCAAGAAGTCTTGAGTTATAGGTGCATCAACGAGCGCCTCATGACCATCCGCATCAAGGCTAAATTCGGCAACATTAGCTTGATATGCGCACACGCCCCCACAGATGAGAAAGATGACAACACCAAAGATATGTTCTTCGAGCTCTTAGACAAAACATATGAGCAGTGTCCTAGCTACGATATTAAAATTGTCCTGGGCGATTTTAATGCCAAGCTAGGAAGGGAAGACAGCTTTGGTGGAATAATCGGGAAAAACAGCCTGCACGACAACACTTCCGACAACGGATTCAGGCTCATAGATTTTGCTGCGGGGCGAAACGTGATGGTAGCCAGTACGCGTTTTCCACACCTCAACATCCACAAAAGGATCTCCAGATCAATCTACCGTCAACCAGATTGACCATATTGCGATCGACGCCAGACACGCTTCCAGCATCATGGATGTCCGAACTTTCCGAGGAGCTAACATCGACTCGGACCACTACCTTGTTGTAGCCAAGGTAGCACTTCGGGTTTCCAGGCCCAAGGCAAAACAGGGAAATGCTGGGAGAAGGTACAACGTCGAACGGCTACAATCGCAAGAGATCGCCAAATCCTTCTCCGACCGAGTTACAAGTAACCTCTCTCGAAGTTCTGTGCCGCCGACACAATGCATAGAAAACCAGTGGCATCATTGCCAAGATGCACTCAGAGAAGCCGCCTCTGACGTGCTGGGTTTCAAGCAACCACCAACAAGGAACCCCTGGTTTGATGAGGAATGTCGGCAGGCAAATGCAGCTAAACAACAGGCACGCAAGGCGGCGCTGCATAAAAGGACGAGAGCTGCTCATGAGCTCTATGAGCAGAAGAGGCGAAGGAAAAAGAGAGAGCATGAGAAGCGTGCGGTCGAAGATGTTGAGAGGTTTAAAAGCAGAAATGAAGTTCGAAAGTTTTATGAACAGGTGAAACGAAATTCACAAGTACATAAACCTAGAACCGAAGGCTGCAAAGACGAAAGTGGAAACATCATAGTGGAACCACAGTCAATGCTGAGGATTTGGAAGGACCACTTCTGCAGACTGTATAACGGCGCCGACGAACCGAATTCCGCTGTCAGGCAGGATGATCCATTCAACATAGACGACGAAAGCCAACAATCCCGTCCTCCCGACTTAGACGAAGTAAAGATTGCTATATCTAAGCTGAAGTCTAACAAAGCCGCTGGAGCGGATGGCTTGAATGCCGAGCTCTTTAAAGCAGCTGGAGATAAGTTGGTTAGGAGCATGCACCAACTTATCTGTAAGATATGGTCGGAAGAAAGCATGCCCGATGAATGGAACCTCAGTATTGTTTGCCCGATCCTGAAAAAAGGAGACCCTCTAAACTGCACCAATTATAAAGGAATCAGTCTACTTAACATCGCCTACAAAATCTTCTCTGCCGTAATATGTGAACGTCTAAAGCCCATCGTCAACAACCTGATAGGTCCTTATTAGTGTGGTTTTAGACCAGGAAAGTCCACAGTCGATCAAATATTCACATTACGGCAGATCCTGGAAAAAACCCAAGAACACCAAATCGACACCCACCATCTTTTCATCGATTGCAAGGCCGCATATGACAGTATCTACAGGGACGAACTGTATAGAGCCATGTCTAGTTTTGGCATCCCTGCCAAACTCGTCCGTTTGTGCAGGATGACCATGGAGAATTCACGCTGCTCCATAAAGGTTGGAAACAACTTAACAGAACCTTTCGATGTCAAAAAAGGTTTTAGACAAGGTGATGCGCTGTCATGTGATTTTTTTAACATCGTACTTGAAAGAATAGCTCACACGTCAACACTAGAGGCACTATCTTTCAAAAGTCTGTCCAATTACTAGCATATGCTGATGACATTGACATTATCGGAAGAACTCAGCGTGATGTCAATGGGGCTTTTGTGAGTATTGAGGCAGAGGCGGCAAAAATGGGTTTAACGGTTAATGAGGGCAAAACAAAGTATATGCTGTCATCAAGAAAGGACTTACAACACCGACGTCTTGGTCAAAACGTCACCATCGACAGACGTAACTTTGAGGTAGTCAAGGACTTCGTCTACCTAGGCTCCGCTGTAAACGCAGAAAACAACACCAGCGCTGAGATCAAACGAAGAATAACTCTTGCAAACCGCTGTTTCTTTGGGTTAAGAAAGCAATTGAGTGGAAAAATCCTCTCTCGAAGGACCAAAGTGTCGCTATATAAGACCCTTATCATCCCCGTCCTGCTATACGGTGCAGAAGCATGGACTATGACAAAAGCGGATGAAAGCACCTTGGGTCGTTTCGAGAGAAAGATTCTTCGTGTGATCTACGGTCCCGTATGCATCGAAGGGGAGTGGAGGAGAAGATGGAACGACGAGCTGTACGGGCTGTACAGCGACGTAGACTTAGCCAGAAGGGTAAAAGTCCAACGACTAAGATGGCTGGGTCACGTAGAGCTAATGTAAACCAATGCTCCGGCCCGGAAAGTCTTCGAATCCACACCCACAGGACAGCGCAGTAGAGGAAGACCGCGAAGCAGGTGGCGCGCACAAGTGGAAGGTGACCTCACCCAACTCGGAGCGCGAAACTGGAGACATCTAGCTAGGGACCGAGCTAGATGGAGAAGTTTGTTGGGTGAGGCCCTAGTTCACACAGGACTGTAGCACCACCTTAAGTAAGTAAGAATCTTCTTATGTGCATTACTATTCCAACGAGGTCCTATACAACGGGGCTCGAATCAACAGAATTGACGATTTCGTGATAAAACTTGTTCGAGGTCACATTGCAAGAGCTATGTCTTCGACCAACAATTTAATTTTCGGGGCGTTCTATCCGAACGACGAGTATTTTGAAAGTGCACGCTTGAGCGGCTTCATTCCAATAGAGGCATTCCTCTTTTTAGATAGATGCGGTCTGATATAGGACAGATTGGCAGTTCCGCTAATCTACCACGTCAGACGACGAACCGTGGATAGGCGACTCCTGTACAATCGGGACACAAGACGGAGCAGAGCTCATTCGGTTCAGTAGGGCTGTGTCCGAACGGGACCGAACTGATAGGGTGAAGCAGGAGAACCAGTTTTGGTGGCTTCAATCGGCACTTGATAGTGGGTAGTTGGGATGGGGTTCTAAGCCTTGGCCGGCTTACATACTTGTTTTATAGTTTTAGGGTTTAGTTTTAAGGAGAATAGGCATGGTGGCACACAAAAAAAATACAAAAAAAAACACAAAAAAACACAAAAAAAAAGAAAAAGAAAACATGGAATAAGAAAAAAGGAAAAAAAAAGAAAAAAAAAAGACCAAAATATGAAAAACAAAAAACGTTAGATAGTTAGATTTGCTGCTGTGGTTGTTCTAGTTTTAAGTAGTTTATAGGTAGAATAGGTAGTTTAAGTTAGTTTAAGTTTTATTTTAAGGACCTCATTTTAAGTAGTTTTTAAGTAAAAATAAAAAAAAAGGATATTGGTATTAGTTTTTTCAAATTTTCTAATAAATACAAAATAAATAAAATTTAATTGAAGTAAAATAGATCGTAGGGCCGAAAGGCATTAGTATTAAGTATTATAGTTTAACTTAGAGTGTCCGTATGGGACCAGTAAGTTAGTAATAAGTTATGGATAATTAGGCTAGTTTTATGAATTTTTGTCTAGCTTTAAGATAGTCTTAAGAATGAATTAATAAAAATGAATTTGAAAAAAAAAAAAAAAAAAGCGCGTTGGACTGTCATGCCAGAGGTCTTTGGTTCGATCCCTGCCTATGCGATCTAAAGTTTTTTTTCACGGGTACTGCCTCTTGCGAGGAATTGACAAATTCTCCAGGAGTAATTCTTGTCATGAAAAGTGCTTTCTCAAATAAGCCGTTCGGATTCGGCATAAAAACTGTAGGTCCCCTCCATCCCTGACAACAGTACTCGCACGCAGGAGTGGTTGAGTTGTAAGTCACTAGGCCCTAGTTCTCAATGGAATGTTGCGCCACCCAATATATATAAATTATAAATGCAATTTTGATGCGAATATTTTTAAAAAGAATATCAAGAGCGGAGCTCTTGATTCTTGATCTTTATTAGTTGAGAGTAATTTTAGAACTGACATATGCTATCGCAGATAGCTAGTCTTTTTCAAATTTGTCTTTGTGTAAGAATCGCTTTGTCAGCGCTTTGTTTCTTCACTCTTTATCTTACAATATTAATTAAGTCTTTTTTTCATAATTATTGATTTGATTGCAAATAGCAGGAAATGGTATCATATGCACATTCGATAAAGGAATGTGAATATGATATCATTTCTTTTGTTTAGAATAAAATGCAAAGATCAAAAAATGCTTTTGTTGCATTCTGTGGTTATAAATCCTCCCTCCTTAGAGGATTCCAATGGTTTAAAAGTAACCGTTGGGAGGCTTATGTTTGTAATGGATTTTTTATTTTTTAATTTTATTCTTAAATAGATAATTACAAATATAACAATTATTATTACAACCGCAAATGTTACCAAGTTGTAAGTTATGTGTTTATGTATTTTGGATTCTAACATATCTATGTTATCGATTGGTTTAAAGTTTAATTCTTTATAGTAATCTGCTGTAAAATTATAATTTATCAATGGTATAATTTTGAAATTATTTTGGTATAATTTTTTGTTATAAGTTTTATTTCTTATTTCTATTTTACAATCTTCTAATTCTAAAATATAATTTCCTTCTAGAGTGTAATCTAGATTGTTACAATTTTGTTTGATATTTTCTTTTTGCAAATTTTTGGTTATTAGATATTTTTCTTTATTTATGATTATATTTTCTTCTTCAAATTTTTCGGTTTTGCAATCTAAGTTGGTGCTATTTTTAAATAGGTTTCTAATACAATTGTTTTTTATTTCATGTAAGTTCTTAATTTTTTTTGTTACATAATAAAGAGTGTTGTTTGTTTCAATCAATTCGTTGCTTGGTAGTTTAATTATTTTATTCTTTACAGGGAATGTTTGTATATAAATTTTGTTAAATAGTTTATCATTAAATTTAGGAATGCTTAAGATAATTAATAAATTTTCATTATAAGTTGCCAAAGTTATCTTTAATTCTTTAAGTTTATCGAAATTTATTTCATACTCGAATATCTCTTGAACTGTTAAAATGTCTTGCGTTAGGACACCTGTTCTACTGGTCATTATGATGTCAGATATCTTCCCTATAATTTCTTGTACTTCTAATAGGTTTTTATTAAATTCAATTTCCATACGTAGGGAATTGATTTCGTTTTTGATTTCTTTATATTTGTTTAATGTTTTTGAACTTTGTTTAAAAATGTCTTTTAATTGTAGAAATTGTTCATTGAACTGTTGGTTACCTGTTTATTATTATTTCTCAATAATTCCTCGTTATTTTCTTCTAGAGCTTTTAAGCTTTGTTCTATACTTTCTCTATCGTCATCGTCCATAGTTCCATATACGAATCTCATACCTTTTCCTATAATATTGATTAATCCTCTTTTGTGTATTATATGGTGGGGAATTATAGTTTGAAGTTTTATTTCTAGAGTGTCTAGTTTCTGTTTTTGCTGATCATCTTTATCAGGTAAGATCTGGTATTGATCTTTTAATTGATTAATTAGTATTTGGCACTCTGTTAGGTTAATAAAGTGTAGAATTATATCATAGTCGGTAATCAGTTTTACTTGACCTTCTTGTAATAAAAAGAATTCTCTGTCTATTTTGGTTATTTCGAGATTAGATCTCACTAGGATGGTTATTGAAAAGAGAGTTATTACTGTTATTGTCTTCATTATGGGGTTTGGTGAATTTCTTTTTCTTTCGAAACTGATCTTTATGAAGTAACTGTTTTCTAAGATGGGGTTTAATCAGTACCTTTTTATCTTGTACCTTTAATACTTTAGTCTTCTTGTGTTTTGTTTTAAGTTTATTAAATTTTTCGGGATTATTAATTTTTGTGAAGTTTGGATTTATATTTGTATCTTTTCTATCTTTATTTAATCTTTCTAAAGTTTTTTCTTTTGTATTTTCTATTCTTGTAAATATAATTTCACTGTCTATTTTTCCTAAATGTGTATCTATTGGTTTTTCTTTTGTGGTAAAATGAATAGTCTTATTATATATGTTTATAGCTTTAATCACCAAGTTAAATGTTTTTTCTGATTTTTCCAGTAATCTGATGTGTTCATTGAGTGTACTATGTAGACGTTCTACATCGGAATTTCCGTTATCTCTGTAGGGGGTAGAAAAATGAGTTAAGATTTGTTTCTCTTTAAAATAATTTTGGATAGTATAAGTTTTGAAAGTGGGATCGTTGTCTAATGTTATTTTGATTGGCTGGATCATATAACTGAATATTTTCTCTAAGGCGTTTAAGATGTCTGTTTGATTTTTTGTTTTTATCTTTTCTGCAGCTGCAAATTTTGAAAACTTGTCGATGCAAGTAAGGTATTTTTCATTGTTAGAAAGGATCCATATGTCTATGTGGTAATGGGTGTGTGATTCTTTTGGTGTTTCTGTTTTCTCGTATGGTAGTTTAATGGGGTTTCTCTCTATTTTTAAATTGCAAATATCGCAATTGTTTGTTATTTTATTTATTTCAAGTTTTAAATTAGGATAGTAATATTTTCTTTTAAGTTCAAGATAGAGTTTTTCTATTCCTATATGGTTAAAGTCTAAGTGGGTTTTATGGATTATGTTTTCGATTTCTGGTTGGTCGTAAACGTCTATAAGGTAGATCTTTGATCTTACCAATACTTGATTATTATGGTTACTCTTCCAATAATCTTGGAATTTTAGGAACAATTCATCATTTTCTATAAAGATTGCATTTTGTCGATCTACATCAATTTCGGCTATGATTTTTTCAAAATCTTCTTTTTCAAATTTAGGTTTAGATATTTTAATTCTTCTTTTATGGAAGGGAAAGGTAATTTCGATATTAGGTTTTTCATTTATTTCTACAATCACTTGTCTCATGAATACGTTTTACGTTTATGGGTTTTTCGGTAATGGGAATTAAATTAGAGCTATCTGATTCATTTGAATGTTTGGTAGAGATCAATTCTATTGCATTGATTTCTTCTAATTTTATGCGAGATAAAGCATCAGCTACTTTATTCGTTTTTCCTTCAATGTGTTCAATTGAGAAATCAAATTCTCCGAGTTTGATTTTCCATCGCTGGAGTAGTGAATTGGGCTCTTTTAAACTATGTAGCCAGGCTAGAGGTCTGTGGTCTGTTTGTATTCTAAATCTTCTTCCGTAAAGGTGTCTGAATTGTTTGGTTGCCCAAACGATTGCTAGTAGTTCTTTTTCTATAGTGCTATAATTGCACTCATGTTTATTTAACGTCCTGGATGCAAAGCATAATGGGCCATGTGTTTGACTCAGCACTGCTCCGATTGCAAAGTTACTTGCATCCGTAGTTAATACAAATTCTTTTGTGAAATCGGGATGTCGATTTAGTAGATCTTCCGACATTATTAACTTTAATTCTTCGAATGCTTCTTTGTAGTTAGAGTCATTTACGTTTATTTTAGCATTCTTTTTTAGGCATAAAGTTAATGGTTTTATAATTTTAGCGTAGTTATATATGAATTTTCGATAGTATCCCGTGAGGCCCAGGAAGGATTGGATTTCTTTAACTGTTTTTGGGATAGGGAAGTTTTTTATAGCAGTTATTGTATTTGGATTGGGTTTTATCCCGTTTTGGGTTATGATATGACCCAGGAATTCACTTTCCTTCTTCATGAAGTCACATTTGTTTAAGGACACTTTCAAATTAACTAACTGCAGTTTAGTAAAGATTTTTTCTAAAGAATTAATGTGTTCTTCTAATGATGTAGAAAAAACAATTATGTCGTCCAGGTATACATAGCAAATTTTTCCGATGAAGTCTTTGAGGACTTCATTCATCATACGTTGGAAAGTTGCTGGTGCATTTTTTAGACCGAAAGGCATTCTCAACCATTCATAGTGACCAGATAATGTAGAGAAGGCGGTCTTCTCTCTGTCATCAGGATTTACTTCTATTTGGTGGAATCCTTTTGTTAAGTCTAACGTGGAAAAATAATTAGCTTTTCCCAATTTATCTAAGATATCATCGATCAATGGGATCGGAAATTTATCCTCTTTAGTAATGTTATTTAATTTTCTGTAATCTATCACTATTCTCCATTCCTTGTTGCCGTCTTTGTCTTCTTTTTTTGGGACAATCCAAATGGGTGCATTATATGGTGAGGTGCTTGGCTGTATAATCTTTTGATCTAGTAGTTCCTTTATTTGGTTGTTTACCTCTTTTTTATGAATCTCTGGATATCTGTAGATTCTTGTGAAGATTGGTTCTTCACTGGTTGTAATAATTTTATGTTTTACATGGCTTGTAAAACTTAAATCTGATCCTTTTTTAAAAAAGGTATTTTTATGTTTATTTAATAAATTTTTTAATTCTCTTTTTTCTTCTAGATTCAAATGTTCAATTCTTTTATCGTCCAAATTTTCGACGTGATCGATTTTTTGTGTATCTAGGGATTCAAAGGAATTCATTTCTTTTGAGTAATTGTCTTCTTCTTCATTCGAGAAAAATATTGGTAATTCTTGATCATTTATTTTTATTATTTTTGTTTTATAATCAATTGATGCATTATTAGGAAGTAATATATTATTTCCCAATAAACCATCATAATTTGTATTGAAATTGTAAATTTGGAACACACAATCTACGCAAGATTTTAGTGTGAATTTTTCTTTAGGCATAATTAATTCTTTTTCTATAAATATTGGGTTTCCTACTGTACTTATTTCTAAAGGATAATTTCTTGTTTTTATATATTGAATAGGAGCTTTTTCTTTATTAATCAAACTGTTAGTTGCTCCGGTGTCGATTAACAGTCTAAGAGTTTGATCTACTTTCTTTAAGACAATAAAGGGGAGTTTACTGTCTTGTTGTGTATACAAGTTTCCGAGGCTATATTCGGAAAAACCGTATTACTTTCATTGTAATTTGCTTGAACCTTTTTTAGTTGGCTAGATGTAGGGTCTACATCCATAGGTCTAACATTTCTTGAAGGTGATTTATAATTAGGATTATAATTATTTCCTTTATAGTTGGGGTTAACTTGATGGTTAAATGGTGGTCTAATATAGTTGGGGTTTTTTGGAGCAAATTGATTTGGGTTATTATAATTTTGGTTTTGATGATTAAACGGAGGTTTTACATAGATAGGATTTCTAAGTTGGAAACTGTTAGGAATAAAACTGTTATTTCGAATTTTTATTGGTTCGAATAACTTTTTGGGTGTTTCTTCGGTTCTTTCATTTACAAAGCCTGCTTGAGTGAGTTCGTGCAGGGCTGCTTGTAGATTTGTAGGTTTTAATGCGAACAAGATAGTACGCATGTGTACTGGAAGTCTTTCTTTAAATATAGTTAGAGCAGTTTCGTTATTACTAACGACCTCCTCGGATTTCGATTCCTGAACCGTTTTTTGATTCAATTCACATAGGTTTTTCTGAATCTCATTATAAAATCCTATAACATTGCCTTTATAACTTGTCTGTCTTAATTTGTCATATAATTGTAGTGGGGATTCAAATCCTCCGAAATTGTCAATTAGTAATTTTTTAATGTCTTTCCATGTATGAAGGTGAGAATGAATCTCAATGCATCTCTTTGCCCTACCTATTAGTTTGGACTTCAAGATGTTGATGCACATCTGTTGGCTTTGGTCATCGTATTTATTTAAAGTGGGAGTAATCCCGTCTACATTTGTCAAAAAGGTATATAAATCTTCTCTTCGCCCATCGAAGGGTTGAAGCTTCTCTATATACTTTAGAGGGTCGAGAGTCAGTGTAAGAGACATTTTGATATTATTTTTATTTATTTTTTCAAATATAGTAGGCACTGTATCTAATTTAATATATGATAAATCTGTTCCTAAAGTATCACTAGATTCATTTAATTTAAGCTTAAAATTATTCTTACAATCGTTATTATTTTTGTTGCTTTTTGGATCCTGTGTTTCTTCTTCTGAGGATTCGTCTGTGTTCTTTGGATAAGGATTTGGCTTCTTCTTCGAAAATCTTCTGTTAATAAAACTCATTTGTTGTTGTTGGGCAATTAGTCTCCTCTATGGATTTCGTCACATTAACATATAAGTTGGTTTGAGTCACTAAGTAATTGATTATTTTTTCAATTTTCTTTATTGTTTTTTTTTTTTTTTAATTAATTTAATTTTTATATAAAAAATTATTATTTTTTTTTTTTCTTTCACCTTCAATTTTACTTCCACTTTTCACTTGAAATTATTTCCTCTCTATGAGGTTTCGTAACATTAACCATATTCACTGGTGTTGGTTACTAAATAATTTCCCTTTTTTTTTTTTTTTTAAATAATTTTCGATTTTCGTTCGAAAAATTAATCACTTTTCACTTATTTAATTATTGATTGTGGTTAAAAATGTTTATTGATAATTTTCGTTTACCAACAAATATTTTCTTTTTAACTTTCAATGTTTTTTGACGCGATTGTAGTGTTTCGCGTCGTTCGTTTCACGGATTAACTTTTACATACATAAATAGATTTTCGCTCTATTTAAGTTAATCCAATTATAAATGCAATTTTGATGCGAATATTTTTAAAAAGAATATCAAGAGCGGAGCTCTTGATTCTTGATCTTTATTAGTTGAGAGTAATTTTAGAACTGACTTATACTATCGCAGATAGCTAGTCTTTTTCATAATTTGTCTTTGTGTAAGAATCGCTTTGTCAGCGCTTTGTTTCTTCACTCTTTATCTTACAATATTAATTAAGTCTTTTTTTCATAATTATTGATTTGATTGCAAATAGCAGGAAATGGTATCATATGCACATTCGATAAAGGAATGTGAATATGATATCATTTCTTTTGTTTAGAATAAAATGCAAAGATCAAAAAATGCTTTTGTTGCATTCTGTGGTTATAACTTATATATATATGTACATTATACCTAACCTAATCCTTAAACCTATGTAAGCCGGCCAAGACCATGTTACACTTTTTCTTCTTAATCGCGAGGTTAATTATATTATTTATTATTGATAATTATTTCAAACAAATTATCCCGAAATAAAACTAAACAACTAAACGACGACGGCGGCTGCGTAACGCCGAACTTATTAACTCGCACTCAAGTGAGTACGAACACGACACAAAAGAGAATACAAAAAAAGTGCAACAATACAGCTCGTTGACGAAGCTGTAACCGCGGCTGCTCAGCTGGGCTGGGGTTCTTTTGGAAGAATTTGTTTATAATTTATAACAATGTTGATTGATTTCTAAAATCAATCAAATTGTTACAATTTGGAAATAAGTTATTGCAAGTACCCACAGTGGGACACTATGCAATAAAATGGGCGCCAGGAATTTTTTTTTAAAACCGAAAAAGAAAATTCCAAAACTCTTTATGTAATAAGTGAAGCGGTTGAAAGAAAAGACACAACGAATACTTGATTTTTGAATTTAAAATTTATTACTTGGGAAACCGTGGGATTGAAGATCCCTGGACTAAAACCCAAAATGTTTTCGAAATATAAGTGAAATTTATAATGAATTGAACTAATAAAGAAAAGCAAATAGTAAATGAAAATGGCAAAAGAAAATGGGCTTTTAATACCGGACGCGTACCGAACAAAAGAACAAAGAACAAAACAAAAATAGCTACTTATCTTTTATTTTTTTTTGTCTCCTATTTATCTGCTTATTTCTGATCCTCACACCTCGATCCTCGAATTTTTCTTTCTCTGGATTTCTCGATAACCTCCTACTCGATTTCTATTACTCCTTCTCGACTTTTCTTTTTCCTTTTTTAAAAATTCCTCAAACACTTTCTACTTTTGTTTTTCAATTTCACTTGTCGCTTGCAGGGCTCTATCAAGAGTGCCTTCCAAGCTAATTCCAAACTACTTTCTTCCTCCCTCGACCATTCCAGTCACACACACATTCATCCAACACAAGCATTCGTTTTCGTGATTGTCGGTCACAGCATCACGGCTTCCTGGAAGCTTTACGCTCATCAGGAAAGCCACCGTTGTTGACTCTCAGCGAAACTTTGCTTTCACACACACAATCACGGTTTCGACAAGTTGTTGGATGAGTTTCCAAAACTTGCCGAAACATAATGGCGAGTTCAGACCCCTTCCCAACTATTGCAATTTTTCGAGAAAGTTCAAAGAAAAACAAAAATCGAGAAGAAGTCTCAACTAGGCATTTTCCTATTACTTTTAAATACGCGCGAGGTTCGAGGTGTGAATTTCGTACCCAACATTAATTTAAATTACTTTAAAAACCCATTTTTTACATAAACGATTAAATATTAATTTAAGTAAATCTACGTTAAAATTGCAATCTTTAAAATAAAAAATATGTTGTTGTTGTTGTTGCTGTTGTTGTTGTTTAAGTAAGGGTCCGCCTGACCGCATACTTCTTCGGCTCATCCGCCGGCATTTTCGACCTCGTCGAAAGAACTCGTTCTCCATCTCGATCACCTGCTTTTGTTGCTTTTGCAAAATAAAGGCTAGGTACACCTGTGGTTGATGAGACCATGGTTGCCCTCAACTTTGCCGATATTTTGCAGCCACAACGAGAAAAAAGAAAACAGCCAAAGGCTGGTTTTTGTTGCGGTAAAATTTACCGTAACAAATCCCACCCTTACCTCCCAAGAAATGTGTTTACTTTTCAAGAAAAGCAAACCATTTCTTAAGGCTCAGCCAGGGGTAGACAACAACAACAAAGGATAACCATCATTACATTGAAAAGAAAAAGAAAAAAAAATAATTAGTGTGGCATATCAATTAAACAAAAATTACAATGACAAACCAAAAAAAAATACTACTACAAAAGGGACTTGACTCAGACATCAACAAACGGTTTTAAATCCTTAACATGCCACGTTCCTCGCTCCTTACCGCGATCATCTACCAAGAGGTATGTCCAAGGTGACATCCTCTTGCTGACCTTGAAAGGTCCTACAAATTTGGTCGCCAACTTCGCCGCGAAATAATTTGCTGCATCGGACAGCGCGAAGTTCCTACGCCAAACGAGATCACCCGGGTGATATTGCGCGTCCCTCCTACGTAAATTATAAGTCTTAGCAGCCTACTTTCCCGCTGCTTCCAACTTCCTAGCTATATCCTCTCTCAGTTTCCGAAACTGCCTATCAATTCCCGTTCTATCTTGGTCCCTATCGCTATCCCTAATTCCTACATCATGGCCACTAGTTACCATGTTCCTACCGAAATTTGCGAAGTATGGCGACACACCTAAAACCTCATGTTGCGAAGTTCGGATTGCACAGGCCACTTTTGCCAGTTGCGAATCCCAACTCCGCTGGTTTTCCGAAACATACGCCCGGAGCGTAGTCTTTATAATTTGATTGATCCGTTCCGCCGGATTCGCTTGCGGATGATAATTCGCCGTAAACCGAAGTTGTGACCCGTACGCTTCGCTAAGCGTTTTCAGTTCCTTGCCACGGAACTGGGGACCGTTGTCACATACGATCCACTTAGGAATCCCGAAAAGAAGAAACACGTTTTCTTCCAACTCCCGACATACCGCTTTCGCCGTTGCAGACCGTAACGCGAACAACAAAGGGAATTTCGTAAAATAGTCGACGACCGTTAAAATATATACGAATCCTCGCGACGATTTAGGTAACGGACCTACCAAGTCCACGCAAATCATTTCCCACGGTTGGGAATTGCCTACTCGTTCGGTCATTAGACCAGCTGGTTTTTCGTTCACCGGTTTCACACTTTGGCAAATTCTACAATTCCTAACATACCTCGTAATATCACTCCTCATTTTGGGCCAGTAATATTTTTCTGCTATCCTAGCAAAAGTTTTCTTAACGCCCATGTGTCCTGATAACGGAGCATCATGGCACTCGTTAAGAATTCTCGACCTATCATTTTTCCCTAACACTAACTTCCACTCCTCACCATTATTATGAACGACTATATGGTTCAACCTAACATGTTTATAGAGCCGCCCATTCTCAACTCGCCAAGATGGGTATTCTAACGGGCTCTTTTCTACCTGTGATTTCATTTTAATCACCCAAGGGTCCGAATCCGCCTCAGAGACACCAGCTACTTCTGGAACTCCTCGCGACAACATATCAGGAACGACATGTTCTTTGCCCTTTCTATGGATGATTTTGAAATCAAATTGTTGGAGCCGAATGGCCCAACGAGCTAATCTACCCTGCGGATCCTTAAGGTTGCTTAGCCAGACCAAAGAGTGGTGATCAGTCACGACTGTAAATCGAACACCTTCGAGATACGGCCGCAACTTTTCAATCGCCCAAAGGACCGCTAAGCATTCCTTTTCGGTCGAAGAGTAGTTCCTTTCATTCCAATTCAATGACCGACTTAAATAACATATGGCTTTTTCGCCATCCTCAAACTCCTGAGATAATACGGCCCCGATACCATAGTCCGACGCATCTGTTTGTACAACAAACGGCCTTGAAAAATCCGGACATGTCAGAATCGGTGCCGTAACCAAACACTCTTTGGCTTTTCTAAAACTCTCCTCACATTCTAGGGTCCATTCAAATTTCTTACCTTTCTTTAAGAGATCGGTAAGAGGCCTAACTAAAATTGCGAAATTTGGTACAAACCTACGGTACCACGAAATTGTCCCTACAAAACTCCTAATTTCCTTCACATTTTTCGGTGCAGGAATCCTAATCATGCTTTCCACTTTTTCCGGGTCAACATGAAGCCCGTTCCTATCAACTACATAACCTAGAAATTTTAAAGAAGGCCTACAAAAATTACATTTTTCCCTACCTACTTTTAAACCTGCTTCTCCTAACCTTTTAAAAACTTCTTTTAAAATTTCTAGGTGCCTATCGAAAGAATCGGTGACGATGATAATGTCATCCAAGTACACAAAGACGAACGGTTCTAAGTCAGGACCTAAAACGTCGTCAATAAACCTCTGCCAAGTTGCCGGGGAATTGTGCAAGCCAAATGGCATCCTGCAAAATTGATACAGGCCACGCCCTGGCACGGTAAAGGCTGTGTACTTGCGCGATTCTTTTTCCATTGGAATCTGCCAATAAGCAGATTTAATGTCTAAAGAAGACAAGTACTTCGCGTTTCGAAGCTTGTCTAAAATCGCTGAAATAAAGGGTAGTGGGTAAGCATCCCTATCAGTAACCTCATTCAATTTCCTATAGTCAACACAAAACCGATAACTGCCATCTTTCTTCTTAACCAGAAGAATCGGCGATGCCCAAGGACTCTTCGACTTCTCGATCACTCCAGCTTCCAACATCTCCTGGAGCTCCTGATCGATATGTCTCTGAATCGCTGGCGAAACAGGGTAATATCGTTGTTTTATCGGTTCTGCGGACGTCCTAATCTTGTGCTCAACTAAGTTGGTGCACCCTAAACCTTCGGTCATTGATTTAAAAAGTTCTCCTAACACTAATTCTAATTTCCTATTTTCAAAATCGTTCAAATCCGATTTTTCCCTAATCGCTACCCTGTCTGTCATCGAAGCCAATCCCTCTTGGCCCGAAAAATTCCACACACCTGATCTCAAATCCGGGACTATGCCCGATAGTGCCCAAAAATCGGCACCCAAGATCAACTGGTGTGGAAGATTCGGAATGACTAGACATTCTATTAAAAAGGATTTGTTCTCAACCTCCACTGGTAGAGAAACAGATCCAGCTACACCTACACCTGCTCCATCTGCTAACGCTACTGACCCAACACTACTCTTTCCTAACCTAAGCCCTAACTCTTTAAAAATTTTCCACCCGTCACCACCCACAATGGTACGAGAGGCTCCTGAATCAAGTAACCCCAGAAACTTGATTCCATAAACCCTTACTCCTAAATATGGTCTAGTGTCCCTACCATTTGCCGCTAACGTGAAATTCAGATAAACTCCTACCCGCTGATCATCAGCAGACGACCTCCCTAACGCCGACGGACTCCTTGTCCTGCTGACACAAGGGCCCGATTCCCATTTTCCGAACACCTACAGTCCCTACGATACACTCCTACAGCTCCGCAACCGAAGCAACGTTTTTGAACGTTACATTTCGAAGCTACATGCCCTTCCTTGTTACAATTGTAACACCTAACCGACCTAAACGGATTCTCAGAAACAGGAGCAACAGCCGCTATTCGGTGTTGTCCAGACGTACTAGGTTGATAACCGCACTCCGGTTCCAACAAATTTTTGCCTCTAGAAGGCGGGGTAAAACTATCTACATTCACCTTCAGGGTATCTAATTCCCTACCTAAGATAGCGAGTTCCTTAACCGTCTTTGGTTTGGCACTAGCTATCTGCACCTGATAAAATGGATCTACATTTTTCCTTAATATAGAAAGCATCCTTCCCTCTGACAAAGGTTCCGACAATCTTCGAAACAATGTCCTCATCGTGGTCAGATATGCGCCGAAAGTTTCTTATTTTCCCTGCGAACGCCGATTAATCTCCTCCAACAAGAGATCATCGTAATTCGCAGGAAGGAACTCCGCTTTGAGTTCCTTGACGAATTCCTGCCAACCCTCCAAATCTTCCCTAACCGACCTAAACCACAAAAGTGCCCTACAAGCCAATAGCTCCGAAGCGGATTTAAAAAGGTGGTTTTCAGGAACATCGTTAACCAAACGAAGTTCCTCCACTCTTTCCAGGAATGAATTTACCGATGCTCCACCTGAGTCACCAGTAAACTTCACCCCCCACTTCCCAATACGTTCGGTGCGTTTCTGTTGAATGACCATTTGTTCAACAGAAGTGTCACCCCTATCGACCCTATTGCCTATTGGAACCCTAACTGAAATGTTTCCTACTGCAGGATTACTGACACCAACTCTTGGCTCAGCCAACGTCTCTGTAGTAGGCCCTAACGCAGACCGCGAACCAACACCTAGGGTCTGACCAACTTTTGTCTGAAGTTGGGTTTGAATCTTAAGTGGAGTCTTTTCTTTCTCCACTTCCTCTTCCCCATCGCTATTCTCACTATCGCCAGTGAGATCTCCTAACAAACACAAGACCTTGTTCCGAAGTGAACTAACTTCATCTTCTTCATCTTCGGCCTCACAAGGTGTCCTAGCTAACCTGCCTATACACCACTCAATTTTTGTCACTATCTTAATGTACTCCGAAGACTTTGGATTCCTCGGAGGTACTTTAAGAAGGACCCTAATCTCCTCAATTTTAGCTCCTATTGCCTCAACATCCTCTTCATAAGTGAAGGGATAAACTAAACTAACCTCCATCGAGTTCCTCTTAACGAGTAACCTCGATGACCTTAATGCCTTTCGCATTTCCTCCACTGTCCCTACTTTCAATCCCCTGACCTTCATCTCGTAGGCCAGTTCATCCTGCGCTAACCTACCAATATTCATTTTAACTAACACAAAAAAAAAACTTTCAAAAAAAATGATTTATAAAAAATATTTAAAAAAAAACTACTAGGCAACCCTAAAACTAAAACCTAATTTGTAAATAAATTTATTTTTATTGATTTAAAAACAAACAAATAATTTAAAATTAAAACAAAAAATTATTTCCTAACAAATTCTAAATGTTATCAAAAAAAATATTGGCTGCTCACACCAATCCCCTACTCTAACTAAATGCACTCAACCTATTTGAAAATTCTAAAATCAACTATCACTCAAAGAAAATAGAAAACACTCTGAAATAAAATCTATCACGCAAGAAAAATAAATCACTCGAAGTATCTAGCGATAAAACTCTCTATCACACAAAAAGAGAGAGAACAACAAAAATTATGGAAGACAAAATGTCGACCAAAAAATATCAATATCAATATCAATAATAATAAAAAAAAACGAGTTAACACTGCACAGATTAAAAAGTAATACTTGCGATTTTTTCTTTGAAATCTCCCTCGATGAAATTTAATTTCACACAACCAAAAAAAAACCACTGTCAATTTCTTCTCGCAGCAGGAACAAAACACCTCCAATGAAACACCTCGAATAAACACCTTTATTGCAATACCTATAAAAAAAACAAGCCGAATTAAATGTTCTTTTTTTTACAAACAATAATAGAAAAAAACACGATACAAAATAACAACGAAAATTCTTCCACTTGGCCCCACGTTGGGCGCCAATTTGTTACACTTTTTCTTCTTAATCGCGAGGTTAATTATATTATTTATTATTGATAATTATTTCAAACAAATTATCCCGAAATAAAACTAAACAACTAAACGACGACGGCGGCTGCGTAACGCCGAACTTATTAACTCGCACTCAAGTGAGTACGAACACGACACAAAAGAGAATACAAAAAAAGTGCAACAATACAGCTCGTTGACGAAGCTGTAACCGCGGCTGCTCAGCTGGGCTGGGTTCTTTTGGAAGAATTTGTTTATAATTTATAACAATGTTGATTGATTTCTAAAATCAATCAAATTGTTACAATTTGGAAATAAGTTATTGCAAGTACCCACAGTGGGACACTATGCAATAAAATGGGCACCAGGAATTTTTTTTAAAACCGAAAAAGAAAATTCCAAAACTCTTTATGTAATAAGTGAAGCGGTTGAAAGAAAAGACACAACGAATACTTGATTTTTGAATTTAAAATTTATTACTTGGGAAACCGTGGGATTGAAGATCCCTGGACTAAAACCCAAAATGTTTTCGAAATATAAGTGAAATTTATAATGAATTGAACTAATAAAGAAAAGCAAATAGTAAATGAAAATGGCAAAAGAAAATGGGCTTTTAATACCGGACGCGTACCGAACAAAAGAACAAAGAACAAAACAAAAATAGCTACTTATCTTTTATTTTTTTTGTCTCCTATTTATCTGCTTATTTCTGATCCTCACACCTCGATCCTCGAATTTTTCTTTCTCTGGATTTCTCGATAACCTCCTACTCGATTTCTATTACTCCTTCTCGACTTTTTTTTTTCCTTTTTTAAAAATTCCTCAAACACTTTCTACTTTTGTTTTTCAATTTCACTTGTCGCTTGCAGGGCTCTATCAAGAGTGCCTTCCAAGCTAATTCCAAACTACTTTCTTCCTCCCTCGACCATTCCAGTCACACACACATTCATCCAACACAAGCATTCGTTTTCGTGATTGTCGGTCACAGCATCACGGCTTCCTGGAAGCTTTACGCTCATCAGGAAAGCCACCGTTGTTGACTCTCAGCGAAACTTTGCTTTCACACACACAATCACGGTTTCGACAAGTTGTTGGATGAGTTTCCAAAACTTGCCGAAACATAATGGCGAGTTCAGACCCCTTCCCAACTATTGCAATTTTTCGAGAAAGTTCAAAGAAAAACAAAAATCGAGAAGAAGTCTCAACTAGGCATTTTCCTATTACTTTTAAATACGCGCGAGGTTCGAGGTGTGAATTTCGTACCCAACATTAATTTAAATTACTTTAAAAACCCATTTTTTACATAAACGATTAAATATTAATTTAAGTAAATCTACGTTAAAATTGCAATCTTTAAAATAAAAAATATGTTGTTGTTGTTGTTGCTGTTGTTGTTGTTTAAGTAAGGGTCCGCCTGACCGCATACTTCTTCGGCTCATCCGCCGGCATTTTCGACCTCGTCGAAAGAACTCGTTCTCCATCTCGATCACCTGCTTTTGTTGCTTTTGCAAAATAAAGGCTAGGTACACCTGTGGTTGATGAGACCATGGTTGCCCTCAACTTTGCCGATATTTTGCAGCCACAACGAGAAAAAAGAAAACAGCCAAAGGCTGGTTTTTGTTGCGGTAAAATTTACCGTAACAACCAAACGCCCTAGACAACTTTAAATGATATTCTCAATTTGAAGCCACCAAAACTGGTTCTCCTGCCTCACCCTATCTCTTCGAACCCTATCGGAAACAGTCCTACTGAACCAGACGGCAGCGGACGAATTCTCGAGATGGAATCAACGGTGGCGTCTACAGTTCCACTAAGGTTGAACTACTTAGTGAACACCTTATAGGGCTTCTACGACTTATTCGGAGCCCAGGCCTATAAGGAGCGGTTTATCCGACTCCCCGTCCTTGGAGTTATACAAAGGATCTGGCCCTCCAGGTTGGGGTGACTTCCCGACCACTTAAAAATCTCATAGTTTCGAAGCACCAACAAGCCTCGGATACGGACGGATTTACTGTTGACAACCTAAGCAAACGATTTAAGGACAACGAACTTCGGATATGCACGTGGAATGTTAGGTCCCTTAACAGACCACGTGCAGCCGAAGAATTAGCGGAGGCCCTAGACTGCTATAAAGCAGACATCACCGCCATCCAGGAAATACGATGGGATGGGCCGGGCAAAAAGAGGATGAAAAACTGCGATATTTACTATGGTGACTGCTACCGAGAAAACCAACAGCGCTTATTTGGATGCGGCTTTGTCATTGGAGCCAGACTTAGGCAAGAAGTCTTGAGCTATAGGTGCATCAACGAGCGCCTCATGACCATCCGCATCAAGGCTAAATTCGGCAACATTAGCTTGATATGCGCACACGCCCCCACAGATGAGAAAGATGACAACACCAAAGATATGTTCTTCGAGCTCTTAGACAAAACATATGAGCAGTGTCCTAGCCAGCCTGCACGACAACACTTCCGACAACGGATTCAGGCTCATAGATTTTGCTGCGGGGCGAAACGTGATGGTAGCCAGTACGCGTTTTCCACACCTCAACATCCACAAAAGGATCTCCAGATCAATCTACCGTCAACCAGATTGACCATATTGCGATCGACGCCAGACACGCTTCCAGCATCATGGATGTCCGAACTTTCCGAGGAGCTAACATCGACTCGGACCACTACCTTGTTGTAGCCAAGGTAGCACTTCGGGTTTCCAGGCCCAAGGCAAAACAGGGAAATGCTGGGAGAAGGTACAACGTCGAACGGCTACAATCGCAAGAGATCGCCAAATCCTTCTCCGACCGAGTTACAAGTAACCTCTCTCGAAGTTCTGTGCCACCGACACAATGCATAGAAAACCAGTGGCATCATTGCCAAGATGCACTCAGAGAAGCCGCCTCTGACGTGCTGGGTTTCAAGCAACCACCAACAAGGAACCCCTGGTTTGATGAGGAATGTCGGCAGGCAAATGCAGCTAAACAACAGGCACGCAAGGCGGCGCTGCATAAAAGGACGAGAGCTGCTCATGAGCTCTATGAGCAGAAGAGGCGAGAGGAACACCGACTTCTCAGAAGGAAAAAGAGAGAGCATGAGAAGCGTGCGGTCGAAGATGTTGAGAGGTTTAAAAGCAGAAATGAAGTTCGAAAGTTTTATGAACAGGTGAAACGAAATTCACAAGTACATAAACCTAGAACCGAAGGCTGCAAAGACGAAAGTGGAAACATCATAGTGGAACCACAGTCAATGCTGAGGATTTGGAAGGACCACTTCTGCAGACTGTATAACGGAGCCGACGAACCAAATTCCGCTGTCAGGCAGGATGATCCATTCAACATAGACGACGAAAGCCAACAATCCCGTCCTCCCGACTTAGACGAAGTAAAGATTGCTATATCTAAGCTGAAGTCTAACAAAGCCGCTGGAGCGGATGGCTTGAATGCCGAGCTCTTTAAAGCAGCTGGAGATAAGTTGGTTAGGAGCATGCACCAACTTATCTGTAAGATATGGTCGGAAGAAAGCATGCCCGATGAATGGAACCTAAGTATTGTTTGCCCGATCCTGAAAAAAGGAGACCCTCTAAACTGCACCAATTATAGAGGAATCAGTCTACTTAACATCGCCTACAAAATCTTCTCTGCCGTAATATGTGAACGTCTAAAGCCCATCGTCAACAACCTGATAGGTCCTTATCAGTGTGGTTTTAGACCAGGAAAGTCCACAGTCGATCAAATATTCACATTACGGCAGATCCTGGAAAAAACCCAAGAACACCAAATCGACACCCACCATCTTTTCATCGATTGCAAGGCCGCATATGACAGTATCTACAGGGACGAACTGTATAGAGCCATGTCTAGTTTTGGCATCCCTGCCAAACTCGTCCGTTTGTGCAGGATGACCATGGAGAATTCACGCTGCTCCATAAAGGTTGGAAACAACTTAACAGAACCTTTCGATGTCAAAAAAGGTTTTAGACAAGGTGATGCGCTGTCATGTGATTTTTTTAACATCGTACTTGAAAGAATAGTGCAAAGCTTACACGTCAACACTAGAGGCACTATCTTTCAAAAGTCTGTCCAATTACTAGCATATGCTGATGACATTGACATTATCGGAAGAACTCAGCGTGATGTCATTGGGGCTTTTGCGAGTATTGAGGCAGAGGCGGCAAAAATGGGTTTAACGGTTAATGAGGGCAAAACAAAGTACATGCTGTCATCAAGAAAGGACCTACAACACCGACGTCTTGGTCAAAATGTCACCATCGACAGACGTAACTTTGAGGTAGTCAAGGACTTCGTCTACCTAGGCTCCGCTGTAAACGCAGAAAACAACACCAGCACTGAGATCAAACGAAGAATAACTCTTGCAAACCGCTGTTTCTTTGGGTTAAGAAAGCAATTGAGTGGAAAAATCCTCTCTCGAAGGACCAAAGTGTCGCTATATAAGACCCTTATCATCCCCGTCCTGCTATACGGTGCAGAAGCATGGACTATGACAAAAGCGGATGAAAGCACCTTGGGTCGTTTCGAGAGAAAGATTCTTCGTGTGATCTACGGTCCCGTATGCATCGAAGGGGAGTGGAGAAGAAGATGGAACGACGAGCTGTACGGGCTGTACAGCGACGTAGACTTAGCCAGAAGGGTAAAAGTCCAACGACTAAGATGACTGGGTCACGTAGAGCGCATGAAAACCAATGCTCCGGCCCGGAAAGTCTTCGAATCCACACCCACAGGACAGCGCAGTAGAGGAAGACCGCGAAGCAGGTGGCGCGCACAAGTGGAAGGTGACCTCACCCAACTCGGAGCGCGAAACTAGAGACATCTAGCTAGGGACCGAGCTAGATGGAGAAGTTTGTTGGGTGAGGCCCTAGTCCACACAGGACTGTAGCGCCACCTTAAGTAAGTAAGAATCTTCTTATGTGCATTACTATTCCAACGAGGTCCTATACAACGGGGCTCGAATCAACAGAATTGACAATTTCGTGATAAAACTCGTTCGAGGTCACATTGCAAGAGCTATGTCTTCGACCAACAATTTAATTTTCGGAGCGTTCTATCCGAACGACGAGTATTTTGAAAGTGCACGCTTGAGCGGCTTCATTTCACCAGAGGCATTCCTCTTTTTAGATAGATGCGGTCTGATACAGGACAGATTGGCAGTTCCGCTAATCTACCACGTAAGACGACGAACCGTGGATAGGCGACTCCTGTACAATTGGGATGTCATGGCACAAGACGGAGCAGAGCTCCTTCGGTTCAGTAGGGCTGTGTCCGAACGGGACCGAACTGATAGGGTGAAGCAGGAGAACCAGTTTTGGTGGCTTCAATCGGCACTTGATAGTGGGTAGTCGGGATGGGGTTTTAAGCCTTGGCCGGCTTACATACTTGTTTTATAGTTTTAGGGTTTAGTTTTAAGGAGAATAGGCATGGTGGCACACAAAAAAAATACAAAAAAAACACACAAAAACACAAAAAAAAAGAAAACAAAAAACATGGAATAAGAAAAAAGGAAAAAAAAAGAAAAAAAAAAAAAAAGACCAAAATATGAAAAACAAAAAACGTTAGATAGTTAGATTTGCTGCTGTGGTTGTTCTAGTTTTAAGTAGTTTATAGGTAGAATAGGTAGTTTAAGTTAGTTTAAGTTTTATTTTAAGGACCTTATTTTAAGTAGTTTTTAAGTAAAAATAAAAAAAAGGATATTGGTATTAGTTTTTTAAAATTTTCTAATAAATACAAAATAAATAAAATTTAATTGAAGTAAAATAGATCGTAGGGCCGAAAGGCATTAGTATTAAGTATTATAGTTTAACTTAGAGTGTCCGTATGGGACCAGTAAGTTAGTAATAAGTTATGGATAATTAGGCTAGTTTTATGAATTTTTGTCTAGCTTTAAGATAGTCTTAAGAATGAATTAATAAAAATGAATTTGAAAAAAAAAAAAAAAAAAAGTGCGTTGGACTGTCATGCCAGAGGTCTTTGGTTCGATCCCTGCCTATGCCATCTAAAGTTTTTTTTTCAGGGGTACTGCCTCTTGCGAGGAATTGACAAATTCTCCAGGAGTAATTCTTGTCATGAAAAGTGCTTTCTCAAATAAGCCGTTCGGATTCGGCATAAAAACTGTAGGTCCCCTCCATCCCTGACAACAGTACTCGCACGCAGGAGTGGTTGAGTTGTAAGTCACTAGGCCCTAGTTCTCAATGGACTGTTGCGCCACCCAATATATATATATATATGTATATTATTCCTAACCTTATCCTTAAACCTATGTAAGCCGGCCAAGACCAAACGCCTTAGACAACTTTAAATGACATTCTCAATTTGAAGCCACCAAAACTGGTTCTCCTGCCTCACCCTATCTCTTTGAACCTTATCGGAAACAGTCCTACTGAACCAGACGGCAGCGGACGAATTCTCGAGATGGAATCAACAGTGGCGTCTACAGTTCCACTAAGGTTGAACTACTTAGTGAACACCTTATAGGGCTTCTACGACTTATTCGGAGCCCAGGCCTATAAGGAGCGGTTTATCCGACTCCCCGTCCTTGGAGTTATACAAAGGATCTGGCCCTCCAGGTTGGGGTGACTTCCCGACCACTTAAAAATCTCATAGTTGCGAAGCACCAACAAGCCTCGGATACGGACGGATTTACTGTTGACAACCTAAGCAAACGATTTAAGGACAACGAACTTCGGATATGCACGTGGAATGTTAGGTCCCTTAACAGACCACGTGCAACCGAAGAATTAGCGGAGGCCCTAGACTGCTATAAAGCAGACATCACCGCCATCCAGGAAATACGATGGGATGGGCCGGGCAAAAAGAGGATGAAAAACTGCGATATTTACTATGGTGACTGCTACCGAGAAAACCAACAGCGCTTATTTGGATGCGGCTTTGTCATTGGAGCCAGACTTAGGCAAGAAGTCTTGAGCTATAGGTGCATCAACGAGCGCCTCATGACCATCCGCATCAAGGCTAAATTCGGCAACATTAGCTTGATATGCGCACACGCCCCCACAGATGAGAAAGATGACAACACCAAAGATATGTTCTTCGAGCTCTTAGACAAAACATATGAGCAGTGTCCTAGCCAGCCTGCACGACAACACTTTCGACAACGGATTCAGGCTCATAGATTTTGCTGCGGGGCGAAACGTGATGGTAGCCAGTACGCGTTTTCCACACCTCAACATCCACAAAAGGATCTCCAGATCAATCTACCGTCAACCAGATTGACCATATTGCGATCGACGCCAGACACGCTTCCAGCATCATGGATGTCCGAACTTTCCGAGGAGCTAACATCGACTCGGACCACTACCTTGTTGTAGCCAAGGTAGCACTTCGGGTTTCCAGGCCCAAGGCAAAACAGGGAAATGCTGGGAGAAGGTACAACGTCGAACGGCTACAATCGCAAGAGATCGCCAAATCCTTCTCCGACCGAGTTACAAGTAACCTCTCTCGAAGTTCTGTGCCGCCGACACAATGCATAGAAAACCAGTGGCATCATTGCCAAGATGCACTCAGAGAAGCCGCCTCTGACGTGCTGGGTTTCAAGCAACCACCAACAAGGAACCCCTGGTTTGATGAGGAATGTCGGCAGGCAAATGCAGCTAAACAACAGGCACGCAAGGCGGCGCTGCATAAAAGGACGAGAGCTGCTCATGAGCTCTATGAGCAGAAGAGGCGAGAGGAACACCGACTTCTCAGAAGGAAAAAGAGAGAGCATGAGAAGCGTGCGGTCGAAGATGTTGAGAGGTTTAAAAGCAGAAATGAAGTTCGAAAGTTTTATGAACAGGTGAAACGAAATTCACAAGTACATAAACCTAGAACCGAAGGCTGCAAAGACGAAAGTGGAAACATCATAGTGGAACCACAGTCAATGCTGAGGATTTGGAAGGACCACTTCTGCAGACTGTATAACGGAGCCGACGAACCAAATTCCGCTGTCAGGCAGGATGATCCATTCAACATAGACGACGAAAGCCAACAATCCCGTCCTCCCGACTTAGACGAAGTAAAGATTGCTATATCTTAGCTGAAGTCTAACAAAGCCGCTGGAGCGGATGGCTTGAATGCCGAGCTCTTTAAAGCAGCTGGAGATAAGTTGGTTAGGAGCATGCACCAACTTATCTGTAAGATATGGTCGGAAGAAAGCATGCCCGATGAATGGAACCTCAGTATTGTTTGCCCGATCCTGAAAAAAGGAGACCCTCTAAACTGCACCAATTATAGAGGAATCAGTCTACTTAACATCGCCTACAAAATCTTCTCTGCCGTAATATGTGAACGTCTAAAGCCCATCGTCAACAACCTGATAGGTCCTTATCAGTGTGGTTTTAGACCAGGAAAGTCCACAGTCGATCAAATATTCACATTACGGCAGATCCTGGAAAAAACCCAAGAACACCAAATCGACACCCACCATCTTTTCATCGATTGCAAGGCCGCATATGACAGTATCTACAGGGACGAACTGTATAGAGCCATGTCTTGTTTTGGCATCCCTGCCAAACTCGTCCGTTTGTGCAGGATGACCATGGAGAATTCACGCTGCTCCATAAAGGTTGGAAACAACTTAACAGAACCTTTCGATGTCAAAAAAGGTTTTAGACAAGGTGATGCGCTGTCATGTGATTTTTTTAACATCGTACTTGAAAGAATAGTGCAAAGCTCACACGTCAACACTAGAGGCACTATCTTTCAAAAGTCTGTCCAATTACTAGCATATGCTGATGACATTGACATTATCGGAAGAACTCAGCGTGATGTCAATGGGGCTTTTGTGAGTATTGAGGCAGAGGCGGCAAAAATGGGTTTAACGGTTAATGAGGGCAAAACAAAGTACATGCTGTCATCAAGAAAGGACCTACAACACCGACGTCTTGGTCAAAACGTCACCATCGACAGACGTAACTTTGAGGTAGTCAAGGACTTCGTCTACCTAGGCTCCGCTGTAAACGCAGAAAACAACACCAGCACTGAGATCAAACGAAGAATAACTCTTGCAAACCGCTGTTTCTTTGGGTTAAGAAAGCAATTGAGTGGAAAAATCCTCTCTCGAAGGACCAAAGTGTCGCTATATAAGACCCTTATCATCCCCGTCCTGCTATACGGTGCAGAAGCATGGACTATGACAAAAGCGGATGAAAGCACCTTGGGTCGTTTCGAGAGAAAGATTCTTCGTGTGATCTACGGTCCCGTATGCATCGAAGGGGAGTGGCGGAGAAGATGGAACGACGAGCTGTACGGGCTGTACAGCGACGTAGACTTAGCCAGAAGGGTAAAAGTCCAACGACTAAGATGACTGGGTCACGTAGAGCGCATGGAAACCAATGCTCCGGCCCGGAAAGTCTTCGAATCCACACCCACAGGACAGCGCAGTAGAGGAAGACCGCGAAGCAGGTGGCGCGCACAAGTGGAAGGTGACCTCACCCAACTCGGAGCGCAAAACTGGAGACATCTAGCTAGGGACCGAGCTAGATGGAGAAGTTTGTTGGGTGAGGCCCTAGTTCTCACAGGACTGTAGCGCCACCTTAAGTAAGTAAGAATCTTCTTATGTGCATTACTATTCTAACGAGGTCCTATACAACGGGGCTCGAATCAACAGAATTGACAATTTCGTGATAAAACTTGTTCGAGGTCACATTGCAAGAGCTATGTCTTCGACCAACAATTTAATTTTCGGGGCGTTCTATCCGAACGACGAGTATTTTGAAAGTGCACGCTTGAGCGGCTTCATTCCACCAGAGGCATTCCTCTTTTTAGATAGATGCGGTCTGATACAGGACAGATTGGCAGTTCCGCTAATCTACCACGTAAGACGACGAACCGTGGATAGGCGACTCCTGTACAATCGGGACGTCATGGCACAAGACGGAGCAGAGCTCCTTCGGTTCAGTAGGGCTGTGTCCGAACGGGACCGAACTGATAGGGTGAAGCAGGAGAACCAGTTTTGGTGGCTTCAATCGGCACTTGATAGTGGGTAGTCGGGATGGGGTTTTAAGCCTTGGCCGGCTTACATACTTGTTTTATAGTTTTAGGGTTTAGTTTTAAGGAGAATAGGCATGGTGGCACACAAAAAAAATACAAAAAAAAACACAAAAAAACACAAAAAAAAAGAAAAAAAACATGGAATAAGAAAAAAGGAAAAAAAAAGACCAAAATATGAAAAACAAAAAACGTTAGATAGTTAGATTTGCTGCTGTGGTTGTTCTAGTTTTAAGTAGTTTATAGGTAGAATAGGTAGTTTAAGTTAGTTTAAGTTTTATTTTAAGTAGTTTTTAAGTAAAAATAAAAAAAAGGATATTGGTATTAGTTTTTTAAAATTTTCTAATAAATACAAAATAAATAAAATTTAATTGAAGTAAAATAGATCGTAGGGCCGAAAGGCATTAGTATTAAGTATTATAGTTTAACTTAGAGTGTCCGTATGGGACCAGTAAGTTAGTAATAAGTTATGGATAATTAGGCTAGTTTTATGAATTTTTGTCTAGCTTTAAGATAGTCTTAAGAATGAATTAATAAAAATGAATTTGAAAAAAAAAAAAAAAAAAAAGTGCGTTGGACTGTCATGCCAGAGGTCTTTGGTTCGATCCCTGCCTATGCCATCTAAAGTTTTTTTTCACGGGTACTGCCTCTTGCGAGGAATTGACAAATTCTCCAGGAGTAATTCTTGTCATGAAAAGTGCTTTCTCAAATAAGCCGTTCGGATTCGGCATAAAAACTGTAGGTCCCCTCCATCCCTGACAACAGTACTCGCACGCAGGAGTGGTTGAGTTGTAAGTCACTAGGCCCTAGTTCTCAATGGACTGTTGCGCCACCCAATATATATATATATATATGTATATTATTCCTAACCTTATCCTTAAACCTATGTAAGCCAGCCAAGACCAAACGCCTTAGACAACTTTAAATGACATTCTCAATTTGAAGCCACCAAAACTGGTTCTCCTGCCTCACCCTATCTCTTCGAACCTTATCGGAAACAGTCCTACTGAACCAGACGGCAGCGGACGAATTCTCGAGATGGAATCAACGGTGGCGTCTACAGTTCCACTAAGGTTGAACTACTTAGTGAACACCTTATAGGGCTTCTACGACTTATTCGGAGCCCAGGCCTATAAGGAGCGGTTTATCCGACTCCCCGTCCTTGGAGTTATACAAAGGATCTGGCCCTCCAGGTTGGGGTGACTTCCCGACCACTTAAAAATCTCATAGTTGCGAAGCACCAACAAGCCTCGGATACGGACGGATTTACTGTTGACAACCTAAGCAAACGATTTAAGGACAACGAACTTCGGATATGCACGTGGAATGTTAGGTCCCTTAACAGACCACGTGCAGCCGAAGAATTAGCGGAGGCCCTAGACTGCTATAAAGCAGACATCACCGCCATCCAGGAAATACGATGGGATGGGCCGGGCAAAAAGAGGATGAAAAACTGCGATATTTACTATGGTGACTGCTACCGAGAAAACCAACAGCGCTTATTTGGATGCGGCTTTGTCATTGGAGCCAGACTTAGGCAAGAAGTCTTGAGCTATAGGTGCATCAACGAGCGCCTCATGACCATCCGCATCAAGGCTAAATTCGGCAACATTAGCTTGATATGCGCACACGCCCCCACAGATGAGAAAGATGACAACACCAAAGATATGTTCTTCGAGCTCTTAGACAAAACATATGAGCAGTGTCCTAGCTACGATATTAAAATTGTCCTGGGCGATTTTAATGCCAAGCTAGGAAGGGAAGACAGCTTTGGTGGAATAATCGGGAAAAACAGCCTGCACGACAACACTTTCGACAACGGATTCAGGCTCATAGATTTTGCTGCGGGGCGAAACGTGATGGTAGCCAGTACGCGTTTTCCACACCTCAACATCCACAAAGGAACTTGGAGATCTCCAGATCAATCTACCGTCAACCAGATTGACCATATTGCGATCGACGCCAGACACGCTTCCAGCATCATGGATGTCCGAACTTTCCGAGGAGCTAACATCGACTCGGACCACTACCTTGTTGTAGCCAAGGTAGCACTTCGGGTTTCCAGGCCCAAGGCAAAACAGGGAAATGCTGGGAGAAGGTACAACGTCGAACGGCTACAATCGCAAGAGATCGCCAAATCCTTCTCCGACCGAGTTACAAGTAACCTCTCTCGAAGTTCTGTGCCACCGACACAATGCATAGAAAACCAGTGGCATCATTGCCAAGATGCACTCAGAGAAGCCGCCTCTGACGTGCTGGGTTTCAAGCAACCACCAACAAGGAACCCCTGGTTTGATGAGGAATGTCGGCAGGCAAATGCAGCTAAACAACAGGCACGCAAGGCGGCGCTGCATAAAAGGACGAGAGCTGCTCATGAGCTCTATGAGCAGAAGAGGCGAGAGGAACACCGACTTCTCAGAAGGAAAAAGAGAGAGCATGAGAAGCGTGCGGTCGAAGATGTTGAGAGGTTTAAAAGCAGAAATGAAGTTCGAAAGTTTTATGAACAGGTGAAACGAAATTCACAAGTACATAAACCTAGAACCGAAGGCTGCAAAGACGAAAGTGGAAACATCATAGTGGAACCACAGTCAATGCTGAGGATTTGGAAGGACCACTTCTGCAGACTGTATAACGGCGCCGACGAACCAAATTCCGCTGTCAGGCAGGATGATCCATTCAACATAGACGACGAAAGCCAACAATCCCGTCCTCCCGACTTAGACGAAGTAAAGATTGCTATATCTAAGCTGAAGTCTAACAAAGCCGCTGGAGCGGATGGCTTGAATGCCGAGCTCTTTAAAGCAGCTGGAGATAAGTTGGTTAGGAGCATGCACCAACTTATCTGTAAGATATGGTCGGAAGAAAGCATGCCCGATGAATGGAACCTCAGTATTGTTTGCCCGATCCTGAAAAAAGGAGACCCTCTAAACTGCACCAATTATAGAGGAATCAGTCTACTTAACATCGCCTACAAAATCTTCTCTGCCGTAATATGTGAACGTCTAAAGCCCATCGTCAACAACCTGATAGGTCCTTATCAGTGTGGTTTTAGACCAGGAAAGTCCACAGTCGATCAAATATTCACATTACGGCAGATCCTGGAAAAAACCCAAGAACACCAAATCGACACCCACCATCTTTTCATCGATTGCAAGGCCGCATATGACAGTATCTACAGGGACGAACTGTATAGAGCCATGTCTAGTTTTGGCATCCCTGCCAAACTCGTCCGTTTGTGCAGGATGACCATGGAGAATTCACGCTGCTCCATAAAGGTTGGAAACAACTTAACAGAACCTTTCGATGTCAAAAAAGGTTTTAGACAAGGTGATGCGCTGTCATGTGATTTTTTTAACATCGTACTTGAAAGAATAGTGCAAAGCTCACACGTCAACACTAGAGGCACTATCTTTCAAAAGTCTGTCCAATTACTAGCATATGCTGATGACATTGACATTATCGGAAGAACTCAGCGTGATGTCAATGGGGCTTTTGTGAGTATTGAGGCAGAGGCGGCAAAAATGGGTTTAACGGTTAATGAGGGCAAAACAAAGTACATGCTGTCATCAAGAAAGGACCTACAACACCGACGTCTTGGTCAAAACGTCACCATCGACAGACGTAACTTTGAGGTAGTCAAGGACTTCGTCTACCTAGGCTCCGCTGTAAACGCAGAAAACAACACCAGCACTGAGATCAAACGAAGAATAACTCTTGCAAACCGCTGTTTCTTTGGGTTAAGAAAGCAATTGAGTGGAAAAATCCTCTCTCGAAGGACCAAAGTGTCGCTATATAAGACCCTTATCATCCCCGTTCTGCTATACGGTGCAGAAGCATGGACTATGACAAAAGCGGATGAAAGCACCTTGGGTCGTTTCGAGAGAAAGATTCTTCGTGTGATCTACGGTCCCGTATGCATCGAAGGGGAGTGGAGGAGAAGATGGAACGACGAGCTGTACGGGCTGTACAGCGACGTAGACTTAGCCAGAAGGGTAAAAGTCCAACGACTAAGATGACTGGGTCACGTAGAGCGCATGGAAACCAATGCTCCGGCCCGGAAAGTCTTCGAATCCACACCCACAGGACAGCGCAGTAGAGGAAGACCGCGAAGCAGGTGGCGCGCACAAGTGGAAGGTGACCTCACCCAACTCGGAGCGCGAAACTGGAGACATCTAGCTAGGGACCGAGCTAGATGGAGAAGTTTGTTGGGTGAGGCCCTAGTTCACACAGGACTGTAGCGCCACCTTAAGTAAGTAAGTAAGTAAGAACCGAAGGAACTCGGCTCCGTTAAGTGCGAAGACGTCTCGACTGTAAAGGAGTCGCCTATCTACAGTTTAACGGCTGACGTGGTAGATTAGCGGAACCGCCTCCCTATCCTGTATCAGCCCTCGATTGTCTTAATAGAGAAAAGCGTCGGGCGGAATGTTGCCGCTTAAACGTGCAGTTTCGTAGTACTCATTGTTGGGGTAGTAAGCCTCAAAAATTAAGCTGTTAGTCGACGGCATCGCTCTCGCAATGTGACCCCAACCAAGCTTCATGTTGTGCCATTAAACTGGAGACCTCACACAATTCCCAAGAATCGCTTAAGACACATGACATAGTTCAATTGTCACTAAAGGTTCCCCATGTGTCATACGTTACACTTTAAAGGGAATATCAATCGAACTATGTCATTCAAACAACAAAGCATAGAGGAAATATATTATCTAGAGTCCCGACTTAATGGGTTTGCTCTCTTTCGGCCTACAAACTAAATTGAGCGAATTTTGCCCATTAGCATAAGCATGTGTTAGTTGTCCCGTGCATTTCTTATGGGAAAATGCAGATTCTATGTAGTTGTTACGGGCTTTTAAGAGAGTTACCTCAAATAAAATTTGAGGGTGTTTCAGGCAAGACGGGTACCAGTCGGTACTCTAGATAATATAATTCCTCTATGCAACAAAGCAACGACATGGCTCATATTGCAAACATAAACAATACTGACCCATGGACTGCAAGTATGTCAATTACAACATATGGTGCATTCGTTGTTTAAATAAACAAACTGTGTCAAGAGGCTACCGAAATGGTGTAGAATGCGTGGTTGATTTGAAAGAAGTGATGATATAGGTTGCGAATAGGTAACGAAGGAAATAATGATTAGAGTTTAAGTCACTCTTATTTTGAACCTTAACAGAAGAAGTTGTTTTCTTGTGTTCCCGTGGAACACAACATTTGGTGGCAGCGATGGGATTTAAAACTAAAGCATCTGGTTTTAACCCAAGTGAAAGCAAATAAAAAAAAAAAGATTTTTTTTTTTCTTATGTGAGAGCAAATAAAAAAAAAGGAGAAGACAGTAACAATTTTAAGTAAAAAAAAAAATAATATGTATATTAGTGAGAGTGAAAAAAAAATAAGTGACTAAAAAAAAAAAAATATATAACAAAAAGTGAAAAATATCCCACAGAGGTAAGCGAATTCCTGTGGTCGAAAGAAGGAAGGAAGGAAGAAATTGCCACGCTGAGGCAATCAACACCATCATCAACTCCATAATCAACACCATCATCAATTCAATAATCAACATTATCAACATTATCAACATTACCCTCAATATCATAATCAACAATTTCAACATGTTTATCAGCATCAACAATGTCATTGTAAGAAATAGCACATAAGTTATACAGTATTAATATTCTAATTTTTTTTGATATACCTACATTTATATTTGTATATTTTTTTGATGTAACCAGTTTTTCTTTTGGTTAATAATTTATACACTCCCATCCTTATTGTTGGTCGCAATACAAGTTTGACACAATTTCTTAAATCCGTAAAAAAAAATATATGTCTAAATTGAATTTGAACATTTCACTTAGAACTCGAAAAATCCCGCGTTCCCGCAGATCGTCAGAAAGTGATCTTCCGGTTCATAAAACAAAAAAACCCGTACCACCTCCTACTTCGATTGGGATTAAGTCCGATTTCCTCTTTTGCTCACCGAATAAAAAAATAATGACTTTCAAAGCTCCTCAAGCCATAAAACTCATACCTGAGTTTGATGGAAGTGCGAAGGATTTGGATAGGTTTATTCAATTAGTAGACCTACAATCAAACAAAACTTCCACTGCACCCGAGTCAACGGATAAGGCTGAACTTCTTGATATTGTTAAATCAAAATTAACAAGCCGGGCATATAACGTTATTATCAAATATAACAATTATAATGCCTGGGAAGAAGTTAAAGAAGCTCTTATAAAGAACTTCCGAAAAGCTAGGTCTGTACAAGTTATACAAACTGAAGTTTTTCAGTTCAAACAGGGTTATAAGGAACCTGTGACTTCTTACGCAGAAAGAGCTTATGCCCTTTTTGATGAGCTCAACAACACAATTGCTAGCACAGCAGATGAAGCTGCTAATGCAGCCATCAGAAGTCTTAACACCAAAACGATTCTAAACAGTTTTTGCAATGGGCTGATACCCCAGTTAAAAACTTTGGTGAAAAGCGCAAGGTGTAGTGATTTAGACGAAGCTCTAGATATCGCAATGGAAGAAGAAAAACTTCTTGCCACTGCCAATGTTGACAGCAAATACTGTAATAACTGCCGAACGAAGATACACAATACAACAGAGTGTCGCTTTCAGCCAAAGGATAACAGAACTTACAGGTCGAGTCCAAATACAAGCCAGCCTGTGAGAGTCAATAACGTACAAAATAATATTTCATGTCGTTATTGCAAAAATCTGGGTCACACAATAGACCAATGCAGAAAAAGACAGTTTAATAACAGCAGGCAAGACAATTCGACAGCAGGCAATCAAAATTCGGGAAACTACCAAAAACCTGGCCCGTCCAACACCCGGAACCAGGTACAGCACATGAATTAAGGTGTAAAAACGATAATAAATCAGCTAAACCACTGTATCCACAATCTCAGAATCAAAATTCAATTTCTTTACATCCACTGTTTCAAGAATCTCATAACGAAGATTCAATTTCACTGAATCCACTGTCTCAAAACAATAAAACAAACACTCTGAATCCACTGTCTCATAACCAAAAATCAAATCCACTGTTTCAAGAATCTCATAACGAAGATTCAATTTCACTGAATCCACTGTCTCAAAACAGTAAAACAAACACTCTGAATCCCGAAAATCATAACCGAAAATCAAATCCTTTTCGTTCACAGTCCCCAAATATAAATTTAAATCAATCGAAGTCAGAGTCACTGTATCAAGATTCTAAACCTTTTATTTCAACACGTGATAAAATTCTTCTGCAAATATCACAAAATCAGTCTCAAATTCCTAAATCCTCTATTCCAAACCTAAAGCCAACTCAAGAAAATTCTAAACAAAAGATATCTACATATTCCAAAAATCATAACGAAAAACCTGTTGCTCATATAGGCTGTTTAAATAATGCCTCCAGTTTCAAAAGTGAAATTAATATAACTTCTAAAGACACCATCTCCAATCAAAACATTATGCTGTTAGACACAGGTGCAAGCCTGAGTTTAATAAAAATAAATAAATTAAATAAAGAGCTTTGGGTTCATACTAACAATATAACTGAATTGAAAGGCATAGGTAATACTCCCACATCAACACTGGGCACACTTTTTCTGAATATAGAAATAACACCAGGAGTAAAACTAAAATATTTATTTCATGTAGTGCCCGAAAATTTCCCAATAACTCAAGATGGAATTTTAGGTGAAGACCTATTACGAAATTTTAACGCTATACTAAATTATAAAGACAATACTCTAATATACCACTTCAAAGATAAAATATATACAACAGATTTCATTAGTAAACGAAAGTCTATTACCATACCTGCTAGATCTGAAAAAATAATTAAATATGGACCTATTCGCGAACCAACAAATCAAATATATCTTTCACAAGAAATTCGTCCTCAAGTTTATACCCCTTCAGCTATAACTGAGCCTACAAATGGATACATATATATGTCCGTACTAAACGCCAATAACGAAGATGTCGTCTTACAAGATCTAAATTTAGAATTTGCAAATAGTGATGACTACTATATTTATCATCTAAATTCATTCGATACCCAAACTCATATAAACGACAGACTGAGTAAAATTCAAAACCAACTTCCATTAGATCATCTAAATAGTGAAGAAAAGAAATCGATTATTGATATCTGCCGTGAGTACAACCATTTATTTTTCCTCGAGGGCGACACCCTGTCAACTACCTCTGGGATTAAACATCAAATAAATACAAACCCAAATCTACCCGCAGTTAACATTAGACCATATCGATTAGCACAAATTCACACAAATGAAATAAAGAACCAAGTAGACAAAATGTTGCAGGATGAAATAATTAGACCAAGTTCAAGTCCATGGAATGCCCCTCTTCTAGTCGTGCCAAAGAAAGGAAAACAGAAGTGGAGAGTAGTAGTGGACTACAGGAAACTAAACGAAGTGACAATCGCGGATGCGTATCCAATACCTAATATCGAAGACATCCTGAGACAATTGGGCGATTCAAAGTACTTTACAACACTAGATCTAGGCAGTGGATTTCATCAAATTGAAGTTAATGAGGAAGACAAAGCGAAGACCGCATTCAGCACACCAAATGGACATTTCGAGTTCAACAGAATGCCATTCGGTTTACGTAATGCTCCTCCTACTTTTCAGCGGTTGATGAATAAAGTCCTTACAGGGCTACAAGGCATAAAGCGTTTAGTCTATCTGGATGATATAATGATATACGGTAAGAATCTGAATGATCACAACAAAAAATTAATTGAGGTATTTCAAGCTTTAGATGAATACAATCTGAAGATGCAGTTAGACAAATGCAAATTTTTAGAAAAGGAAGTCATGTATTTAGGACATGTCATCTCTGAATCAGGTGTAAAACCCGATCCAGAAAAGATCTCCGCAATACAAAACATCGAAGCTCCAAGAAACCAGAAAGATATTAAATCAGATATTACAGAAAGTTTATACAAAACTTTTCTAAAATAGCAAATCCCCTAAACAAACTCCTCCGCAAAGATGTAGTCTTCAAATGGGATGCATTTTGTGATGAATCATTCAAACTACTTAAACAAGCGAATATCGAACCCCCTATCCTACAATATCCAAACTTTGAAAAAACTTTTTATATCACAACTGATGCCAGCAATGAAGCTATAGGTGCAGTATTGTCACAGAAAGATACCGATGAAAACGATTTACCTATAGCATTTGCCAGTAGGATATTAAATAAATCAGAAAAGAACTATTCTACCATAGAGAAAGAAGCTTTAGCAGTTGTTTGGGCAGTAACTCATTTCCGACCATACGTGTACGGTCGACACTTTGAAGTCATTACTGATCAAAAACCACTTGTGTGGATGTTTAACCTTAAGGACCCTTCCTCGAGAATAATGCGCTGGCGTATTAAACTTGAAGAATATGACTTTACAGTTTCTCATAAAGCAGGTTGTTTGAACACAAACGCAGACGCTCTCTCCCGTATGAAAACAGCTGAAGTTAATGTAATAACACGCAGTCATAGCAAAAACTCGCCAAATCCACAACAAGATGTAAGTCAGAATACTGTCGAAGTCTCTAGTCCAGAGGAGATTACGAACATTTTACATGAATTTCATGACACACCTTTAGGCGGTCATCAAGGAGTCAAACGTACACTCAAACGCATAAAGAAGACATACAAATGGAAAAATATGTATGAAGATATAAAGAATTACATTGCGTCATGTGAACTTTGCCAAAAGAATAAGTTGTATGCACGAAACAAACTACCAATGGTGATAACAACAACAGCAAAAACTCCATTCGAAAGAATAGCTCTGGATATAGTGGGACCACTTCCTATAACAGAAAATGAAAACAAGTACATTCTGACATTCCAAGACGACCTAACAAAATTTGCACAAGCCATAGCTATACCAAATCAAGAAGCAAGAACTGTTGCCGAAGCACTCGTTAAGAAAATAGTTTGTACTCATGGAATTTGTAACCTCCTATTTTGCCTTGGTTCGGTTGGCTTAAACTATTCCCTTAGGCTAGCTCGGCCATGGGATCTTGAACCTTAAGAAGCTTACAAAAAAAATCCAGCCAGCGTCAAGATGTTGACAGACGCGCGAGTAAATTTCCTCCACCCTCCCTACCTCGGTTGCTACTCTCGCCAGAGCAACCCCTTTTCCAGGCTTCTTCTTACCTTTCTATCATCCCATGTCCTCTCCCTAATTCCTCACCCTCATCCTAAATATTAAAAAATTAGTTCCTGCACATCGTGCTATTCATTCTCATGAAGCTCAATAAATTATGCATTGATGGTTCATCTTCAGATATAAATTCAATTTTTACTGAATAGATATAATATGACTTTTAATTTAATAATATTAAAAATGCAATATATGTAAACTAAAATGATAATTCAATTTTATGTATTTTGTTCTAGTATTTAATTTTAAAATCTTAATTAAATTATTAATGATCAGAAAAAAGAATGTATGAAAAAATATACAAGCTAGGTATTCATTAAGTATTTTAAATTAGTTGGCAATCATGCGCTAAAAAAAAGAAAATCGAACTTAACACTATGCGTAATCGCTTAGCTTTCGCGCCCGTAGAAGGAAATCTAATCCTTTACTACGTATCTTGATTTAATGATTTCACTTAGTTAAATTAGTCGCAAAATTTCGAGTTCACGTGTACAAAAAATTTCAAATAGATATAATATAATATATATGTGTAAATTGTACTCAAACAAACTTACCCCTATTCGTAGAAGTGGCCACTGCTGCTAATAGTTTGGTTTGGAGTCAGCGTGATGTGTGTGTGGGTTTTCTTTAGCCTTCACAATTTATTTAAAATTTTGATTGTATATCGCACTCGATAATTTCGCGAATTACTACAATTTTGATCGGACTATATACTTTACAACGTTTGTTATTAAGTTTAAATTTCTTCCTTTAGTCGCATTACACAAAGCTCGTTCCAACAAATTAAAAGCATACAAAAAAACTATTTGATAATTATTTAAAATTGAAGTTAAAAAAATATGAAGTTATCGATGGGATTCGAACCAGGAACCCTTAGATTCGGAGGGACGTGATACGTCGCCTAGTTTTTTTTTTTTTCAAATTCATTTTTATTAATTCCATCTTAAATCTATCTTAAAGCTAGACAAAAATTCATTTTTTTTTTTCAAATTCATTTTTATTAATTCATTCTTAAGACTATCTTAAAGCTAGACAAAAATTCATAAAACTAGCCTAATTAACCATAACTTACAACTAACTTACTGGTCCCATACGGCCACTCTAAGTTAAACAATAATAGTTAATGCTAATGCCTTTCGGCCCTAAGATATATTTAACTTCAATTCAATTTTATTTATTTTTGTATTCATTAGAAAATTTAAAAAAACTAATATCAATATCCTTTTTTTATTTTTACTTAAAACTACTTAAAATAAGGTCCTTAAATAAAACTTAAACTAACTTAAACTACCTATTCTACCTATAAACTACTTAAAACTAGAACAACCACAGCAGCAAATCTAACTATCTAACGTTTTTTGTTTTTCATATTTTGTTGTCTTTTTTTTAATTTTTTTTTTATTCCATGTTTTTTTTTTTTTTTAATTTTTTTTTATTTGTTTGTATTTTTTGTATTTTTTTGTTTTTTTTTTGTGCCACCATGCCTATTCTATTTAAAACTAAACCCTAAAACTATAAAACAAGTATGTAAGCCGGCCAAGGCTTAGAACCCCATCCCGACTACCCACTATCAAGTGCCGATTGAAGCCAGCAAAACTGGTTTTCCTGCTTCACCCTATCAGTTCGGTCCCGTTCGGACACAACCCTACTGAACCGAAGGAGCTCTGCTCCGTCTTGTGCCATGACGTCCCGATTGTACAGGAGTCGCCTATCCACGGTTCGTCGTCTGACGTGGTAGATTAACGGAACTGCCAATCTATCCTGTATCAGACCGCATCTATCTAAAAAGAGGAATGCCTCTGGTGGAATGAAGCCGCTCAAGCGTGCACTTTCAAAATACTCGTCGTTCGGGTAGAACGCCCCGAAAATTAAATTGTTGGTCGAAGACATAGCTCTTGCAATGTGACCTCGAACTAGTTTTATCACAAAATTGTCAATTCTGTTGATTCGAGCCCCGTTGTACAGGACCTCGTTGGAATAATAATGCACGTAAGAAGATTCTGCTGTTCGACATAAGCCAGTACAGCGTCGTAAACACTGCCGCTCGAACACCCGAAACTTCTCCATCTGGGAAGGGGCAACGCTGAACTACACAGGACAACCATAAACGATCATCGGCCGTATGAGGGCCATGTAGCAAATTACCTTCACTCTGGGGTCAAGCCGACTGCTAAAAAACAGCCGTTTCGTCAGAGCGAAGGCTCCTCTGGCCCTGGTCAGAGCAGCATTTATTTGTCTGTCGAAATATAAATACTGATCTAACCAGATACCGAGGTACTTCACTACACTTTTGCTCGCTAATTGCTGCCCGTGAAGATCAACGATGACCATCTTGCGCCAATTCTTGCACGTATCCCTCGTGGCCCTAGCCAACGGAGTCCGAAACAGAATTGTCTCCGACTTCTGGACATTTATTTTCAGTTTCCAGTCGTCGCAATATCGCTGAATCTTGTCGAAATCACGCTGCAAGAGTAAGTAAGTATATACAACAATGGCTTGCTTATGCCAAGCCTGCTCAGTTTTAGGTAAAGACCCTCTAACCATACGGTGTCAAAGGCCTTTTCCAAATCAACCAGAACAGCACCTGTGCATTGTTGTTTTGTTTTATTCCATTGGATATCAGAAACGAGTTTAGACGCAGCATGAATTGTGTCATGACCCGCCTTGAACAAAAACTGTTTATCCGGAATTATTTTGTTGTCCGCAGCCCACTTAGTCAGAGCCCTATTAATGATCTTTTCGAAAACTTTGCTGATGCTCGGGAGAAGACTTATCGACCGAAGATTTGATGGGTTGGAGTTGTCCTTTCCCTTTTTCGGGAGAGGATGAACCACAGCAGTCTTCCAATGCACTGGATAATATGCATTATTCAGTGCATTATTGAAGAGTGTGGTGTAAATGTCAATTGCCTCCATCGGTAAATGTCTTAGTACAACGTTGGATATACCATCGACACCTGCTGACTTTTTATTTTTTATTGAGTTGAAGATGAGCTGAAGCTCAACCTTCGTCACTAACAAGGGACTTGGTCCCGTTTGCTCGGCGATTATGGCATTTGCCAAGGAATAGTCATTGAACCGCATGAAACCGCGGTTCTCAGATCGCCATTGTGTTATATCATTTCGAAGGTAAAAGTGATTAATTAGGGCTCTGTTTTCCAGGTCGTGGTTGGGGCGAATGTGTAACCGAATTACACTTTTTGAGTTTTCTGGTTTAAAAGAATTGCGGCACGAATAAAAATGAATGTCAATAACAACGACGACGACGACATTATGTTTGTTTTGAAATGTCTCGACGAACTGATCTGTCAGAATGATAGGAGGGAAATTGGAGAATGATGGGAAATTTAGAGTTTAGAACAGAGAAAAGCTTTTTTAGGGATATTCCTCGGGGGTTTGTTCGCAAAATAGAGTCCGGGAGCGGGACATATAGAGAGGGAGATTTTCGATCAGGCGAGAGCATAAGACTCGAATCCGATATCTCACGATCGAACGGTAGGAAAGAGTTTGCGGAATCTTCTCCTGTATGAAGGTATGAAATGGATAGGTTGAGAAAGGGGTTTGAAAGTGAAAGTCTTTCTTTTCGAAGAAAACCTTTAAAGCGGCAACAAGTGCATTTGATTACCGGTGTAAAGAAGACGTTAGCAAGAATTAAATTTTGAAAGTCATTTGAAGTTGACTTCAGACATTCCATTTTTTTATATCGAAAGTGAATCCATCAAAATATACATACCCAAAAGAAGAGCAAAGTGAACGAGGAATTAAGGGAATATCAGGATAAATCCAGGTATTTTGTAGTTTTCTTTTTTTTATTAAAATTAAATCTTTGTGGCAAATTTGCATATGTATATGTATACATATATAATTATACGTTATAACGTACGGGACATGAATCCGTATATGTGTGTACATATACATATGCCTCTTATGCACCGAAAGGATAATAAGGTGAAAGTGAGTGACATAAGTTTTATCAATCCAGGAATTTCGAGAAAAAATCCCACATTTCCGACCGAAGAGGCACAGGCGCTCAGCAATTTGGGAAATATCCAAGTCGCCTGAAAATATACTTCGACACATTAGGAAATTCCAAAGCTCAACTTTCGCCCTAAATTATAGAGGCTCCGTGGTCGTGATCGTCTAGGCGACGTATCAGTCGTTATTTGACTTCCAAACTGTGAAGAAGTGCTATTTTGATTTTATTTCCAAGTTAGACAAGTCCAAGTGTGTTAGTGAAATCTAAAGTTCGCAAGTTGCCACAGGTTTATATAACTCATCGGTAGCCTAGTGGAGGTGGCGTCTGCAGTCATATACAACAATGAATTGCGAAAGCTCAAAACGCTAGAAGTTTGCGTTGTATGCATCTCTCTCACTCAAGGGAAGCGGATGTATATGATTGCGGCTTATTCGGCTGGAGCTCCGCAGGTTACTTACTTTGCTTCAGAACTCGAGATTCTTTTTAGGGAACTTAAACTGAGCTTGGAAGAAAACTATTTCATCTTGGCCGGTGATTTGAACGCAAAACATGAAGATTGGGGAAATCAACATAGTAATCCCAGAGGTAACCATCTTTTTAATTTGATGGATCTTTACAGCGTTGAATATGGCGTCGACCTGCTGGCTACTGAAAAGCCATCGTATCCAAGAAGCGGCTCCTTTCTGGATCTTTTGCTGTACGACACAAGACTGACAGTTACAGACAAAGTGGGTAATCACCCCCGTAACTGCTTACAGACAGTCGAGTACGACAGTGATCACTGCGGACTGGCTGCTGTAATTCAGATACCGAACGAACGCGTGGAGTTGGAGGAATACGTTGCAACGCACTCTTACAATTACAGTAAGATGCACTGGCCTCGTTTCACCAACGCCTTAGCGAGAGAACTTCGTTCGAGTGACATAGCCCCACCAAACAACAGAAACCTGACAAATACAGAAATTGACCAACATTTACAACAAATGGACGAAACAATAAAACGAACGATGGAACGGACAATACCAAAGTACAAAGAACGGGACCAAATGGACGCTTACAGAAACGCGACTATTGACGCACTACGTAAGCACAAGAGTGGCTTACTGACAAGACTCAAAAACTTGTACAGACGACTTACAGACCCACACGACTTGGAGGTTAGGACACTGAAGTCGTCAATAAAAAATGTCAATATGTTGATTAAGGAGAACTACAGGTTATCGATTAACAAGTACTGGGACCGCAAGATCCGGTCAGTTAAGTCCAGTGATCCTAGTATGTTCCCTAAAATCAACAAGATATTCAGGAAAAAGAACGACAATGACCTTCCGTGTCTGAAACTTCAAAGAACTGACGAGAACACAAACGTACTCAGGACAGCGCAAAAAGATCCAGAAGAAGCCATCTTTGACAATGACTTTTTTATAATTGAAGATCCGAAGGAAAAAGTGGAGGCGGTGGGAGCTGCTTTCCAGCAAGTGTACAAGGTGAATGCTAGCATTCGCCCCAACCACGACCTGGAAAACAGAGCCCTACTTAATCATTTTTACCTTCGAAATGATATAACACAATGGCGATCTGAGAACCGCGGTTTCGTGCGGTTCAATGACGATTCCTTGGCAAATGCCATAATCGCCGAGCAAACGGGACCAAGTCCCTTGTTAGTAACGAAGGTTGAGCTTCAGCTCATCTTCAACTCAATAAAAAATAAAAAGTCAGCAGGTGTCGATGGTATATTCAACGTTGTACTAAGGCATTTACCGATGGAGGCAATTGACATTTACACCACACTCTTCAATAATGCACTGAATAATGCATATTATCCAGTGCATTGGAAGACCGCTGTGGTTCATCCTCTCCCGAAAAAGGGAAAGGACAACTCCAACCCGTCAAATCTTTGGTCGATAAGTCTTCTGCCGAGCATCAGCAAAGTTTTCGAAAAAATAATCAATAGGGCTCTGACTAAGTGGGCTGCGGACAACAAAATAATTCCGGATAAACAGTTCGGGTTCAAAGCGGGTCATGACACAATTCATGCTGCGTCTAAACTCGTTTCTGATATCCAATGGAATAAAACAAAACAACAATGCACAGGTGCTGTTTTGGTTGATTTGGAAAAGGCCTTTGACACCGTATGGTTAGAGGGTCTTTACCTAAAACTGAGCAGGCTTGGCATAAGCAAGCCATTGTTGTATATACTTTATGATATGCTTAACGGTAGAAAGTTTGTTGTCAAAAGTGGCAATGTAACTTCTACCACAACATTCTTAATTAAAAATGGTCTTCAACAGGGAGCGGTGAATTCGTCGATTCTCTTCAGCATTTACACCAGCGATCTGATAGGTAGTCTTACAAAGGCAATTGCGTACGCCGACGATCTAATTGCGTACAGAACGGCCCGAAAGGTTGAGGTTATTAGAATTCTCTTGCAGCGTGATTTCGACAAGATTCAGCGATATTGCGACGACTGGAAACTGAAAATAAATGTCCAGAAGTCGGAGATAATTCTGTTCCGGACTCCGTTGGCTAGGGCCACGAGGGATACGTGCAAGAATTGGCGCAAGATGGTTATCGTTGATCTTCACGGGCAGCCATTAGCGAGCAAAAGTGTAGTGAAGTACCTCGGTATCTGGTTAGATCAGTATTTATATGTCGACAGACATATAAATGGTGCTCTGACCAGGGCCAGAGGAGCCTTCGCTCTGACGAAACGGCTGTTTTTTAGCAGTCGGCTTGACTCCAGAGTGAAGGTAATTTGCTACATGGCCCTCATACGGCCGATGATCGTTTATGGTTGTCCTGTGTGGTTCAACGTTGCCCCTTCCCAGATGGAGAAGTTTCGGGTGTTCGAGCGGCAGTGTTTACGACGCTGTACTGGCTTATATCGAACAGCCGAATCTTCTTACGTGCATTACTATTCCAACGAGGTCCTGTACAACGGGGCTCGAATCAACAGAATTGACAATTTCGTGATAAAACTCGTTCGAGGTCACATTGCAAGAGCTATGTCTTCGACCAACAATTTAATTTTCGGGGCGTTCTATCCGAACGACGAGTATTTTGAAAGTGCACGCTTGAGCGGCTTCATTCCACCAGAGGCATTCCTCTTTTTAGATAGATGCGGTCTGATACAGGATAGATTGGCAGTTCCGCTAATCTACCACGTCAGACGACGAACCGTGGATAGGCGACTCCTGTACAATCGGGACGTCGTGGCACAAGGCGGAGCAGAGCTCCTTCGGTTCAGTAGGGCTGTGTCCGAACGGGACCGAACTGATAGGGTGAAGCAGGAGAACCAGTTTTGGTGGCTTCAATCGGCACTTGATAGTGGGTAGTTGGGATGGGGTTTTAAGCCTTGGCCGGCTTACATACTTGTTTTATAGTTTTAGGGTTTAGTTTTAAGTAGAATAGGCATGGTGGCACAAAAAAAAAATACAAAAATACAAAAATACAAAAAAAAATATATACACAAAAAATACAAGAAAAAATCAAAAACAAAAAAAAAATACAAAAAAAATAATAGATACAAAAATAAAAAAAAAAAAAAAAAGATAACAAAATATGAAAAACAAAAAACGTTAGATAGTTAGAATTGCTGCTGTGGTTGTTCTAGTTTTAAGTAGTTTATAGGTACAATAGGTAGTTTTAGTTAGCTTTAAGTTTTATATTAAGGACCTTATTTTAAGTAGTTTTAAGTAAAAATAAAAAAAGATATTGATATTAGTTTTTTCAAATTTTCTAATAAATACAAAATAAATAAAATTTAATTGAAGTAAAATAGATCTTAGGGCCGAAAGGCATTAGTATTAAGTATTATAGTTTAACTTAGAGTGTCCGTATGGGGCCAGTAAGTTAGTAATAAGTTATGGATAATTGGGCTAGTTTTATGAATTTTTGTCTAGCTTTAAGATAGGTTTAAGATTGAATTAATAAAAATGAATTTACAAAAAAAAAAAAAAGTGGCGTCTGCAGACGAATCTAGAGGTCGTGGGTTCGAATCCCGAGCGGAGTCGACAAAAAATATTATTGCTTTTTTTCACAATCGAGAAATTGCTGATTTCATCGATTGGGAAGAGAAGCCATTTGGTAAAGGAGAAGAAAGCGGGGGTATCGAAAGATACCTCTGCCGACACATCAGGTGATATTGCGGTGGTAACAGCAGCGGTATCGAAAACACCAAAAACGTCTGGCCAGGCATCAGACCAGGGCATAGCGGCAGCAACAGCTAATAAAAAGATTAAGCTGAAGAAGCATAGCCCTAACAAGGTGGAGAGGGCTAACGCCGCTAAGCGGCGTGATATGCGCAAGGCAATGGAGGGTGGTAAGGTAGGAAATACCACTGAAACTGAGTTCTCAGACTACGATGAGTCTGAGAAAACAGAATACATTTCTGAAGGTGGAGAGGGGCTCTTTAGGCCTCCAAATATGAATTTAATCATATCCGAGCCAGAGCCAGTCCCGCCGACAACGAAGGCTTTGGAGGCAGAGGCGGACCTCCAAGAGGAGACAGCACTTGTAAAGGCCCTGCAAGCTAAACAAGCAACAATAAACCAACAGGAGGAAAACCTCAGAAAGCTCAAGGAGGAAATGGAGCCCCTCCTCAGTCAGCTTAAGTTAAAACAAGAGGCGCGCCGACAACAGGAGGCAGCTCAACGGCAACAAAAACAACAGCAGCAAAAACAACAGCAGCAAAAACAACAGCAACAACAACCACAACCCAAGCCCGCTTCCAAAAACACAGGAGCGGAGCAAAACAAAAAGACGCCAGCAGCAGTGACAGGCCCAAGTTCTGAGGGCCCATCGACCTCAGATAAAGCAATGCAGCAGCAACAACAGCAGCCGCAGAAGCAGCAGCCGCAGAAGCAGCAGCAGCAGAAACGACAGCAGCAGCAGAAGCAGCAGCAACAGCAGCAACACCAGAAACAACCACAGCCCAAGAAGGAGAAGGTGCCACCAATTAGGACCTACCGGGTTGACCTGCAGGACTTGAAACAGGTATGTAAGTCGGCCACTAAGGGCAATTTTGTAATTAATATTTTGAATGAAAAAGAAAAGCGGTATTCGGTGCAGTGCTTCTCACTGGCCGAATACAATTTACTTAAAGGAGTGCTAAAACAGGCCACCGCTGAGTTCTTCAGCTACACGCCTAAAAGCGAAAAATTTCAAATGGTCCTTCTGAAGGGCATAAGTTCCTGCACGGAACCGGAGGCGCTCTTAGCTGAGCTCCGTGAAAAAGCCACTGACGATCTCGATTTTATCGGGGTCAAGCCTTTCACTACGGTGAAGTCCAGACGAGGGGGTTATAGGCTGCCAATGTTCCTCGTAACATTATCGCCCCAAAGTAGGTTTGAGAGTGTGAAGAAAATCAAATCCCTCGACTTTCAAGCTGTGCACTGGGACACATTAAAAAGGCACGACGACATTTTACAATGTACGAAGTGCCAGAGGTTCGGCCATGCCGGAGCCAACTGCAATATGCAGTTGCGCTGCGTCAGGTGCTCCGAAACCCACAATGAGGGAGAATGCAAGCTGGGGAATGAGCGGGTTGAGGATTTGACCCAGCTCAAGTGTGTCCTTTGTGGAAACCAAGGGCACCCGGCTAGCTATAGGGGTTGTCCTAAGGTCCAAGAAATTAAACAGAAACAGGCCAGTCAAAAAGCCGAAAGAAGTCGAACAGTTCGACAGGCTCCAACACAAAAATTCGTGGATCCCAAATTCTCTTACGCCCAAATGGTGTCAGGGAATGGGAATACGAGACAGGCTCCACCAACGGTTGTCCCAAAGGCCCCCGCGCCTAAGGCACCAGAGGTGCAGCCTGACATTGTAGCCTTGTTGTTGAGCATTCAAGGTCCACTTACAGGGCTGCAAAGTCAGATAAAGGAGCAAGGCAAAAGGGTAGATCATCTCTACTCTTTGTTGCCTGGCCTGGCGTAATTTAGACCATAATGGGCGCGCTGCCGGAGACGCGCCTAAAAGTCCTAGCTGTGAATGTAAATTCACTGATTAGGATTGAACGAAGAGCCAATATGTTCCAATTGTTGAAACACTACAGTCCCAATGTGTTTATGGCTAGCGAAACTAAGCTAAACCACAAACACAAATTGACTCATAAAAATTACAATATCGTAAGAAGAGACCGGCCCGACTCCACTCAAGGGGGCAGTGTCGCTCTCTTTATACGAAAAGGCATTAATTATAAAGTCATATACAACAATGAATTGCGAAAGCTCAAAACGCTAGAAGTTTGCGTTGTATGCATCTCTCTCACTCAAGGGAAGCGGATGTATATGATTGCGGCTTATGCGGCTGGAGCTCCGCAGGTTACTTACTTTGCTTCAGAACTCGAGATTCTTTTTAGGGAACTTAAACTGAGCTTGGAAGAAAACTATTTCATCTTGGCCGGTGATTTGAATGCAAAATATGAAGATTGGGGAAATCAACATAGTAATCCCAGAGGTAACCATCTTTTTAATTTGATGAATCTTTACAGCATTGAATATGGCGTCGACCTGCTGGCTACTGAAAAGCCATCGTATCCAAGAAGCGGCTCCTTTCTGGATCTTTTGCTGTACGACACAAGACTGACAGTTACGGACAAAGTGGGTGTTTGTCGTTCTAATATTTTTTAGAGCGAATATGGAATTCTTATAATTCCTTAGATTTGACTTTAATTCTTTAAAATAAAAAAATCTCGATTAAACCACGTTATAAGTTTAAGTTTATTTTGAAAAGAATTTGATTAGTAGCAAATAAGAATACAAATTAACCGAACAAGTTGAGATGTTGACGATAAAATGAATAATGAAGAAAAAAATCTGCTATGCATACAATTCCAATTATGTTAAAAAGAGATTAGCGGCTTAAGCTAAGCTCAATCGCCTGATTATGAGGGGAATCTATGTATAGCAGGTATACATACATTTCGTTTAATGTGAAAAACAAATTAAGTTAATGATCATTAATTAATAACATTTCATATTTTTCATATTTAAAATTTATAGGGTGATCAAGATAGTTTCGACTATGCAATAATATTATTTAATACATTATTTCTTTTTATCTATTAAATTTTTCTGTTTGAATTTATTTTAATAACGTTGATGTCTTATGGTGATAGAAAACTTAACATGCTCCCCGCCTTGAAAGCATTAGGTTTCAACAATTTTGTTTTCTTTAGTGAACTCTTCATCCCTTTCGAGAATAGGCAATATACATATTTTGGAAATGGCTCGTTTGACAATTCCATCTTGAGTTTTCAAGTTGACAACTCGAACATGCCCATCGGGACCTTTGAAGACTTCTATAACTCTAGCCATTGACCACTTTAAGGGTGGAAGATTATCGTCTTTGATGACGACCAATGTTCCTATTGAGATGTTCTTGGTAGGAGTGCTCCACTTGTGTCTTTCTTGAAGTGTATGCAGATACTCTCTGCTCCATCTGTTCCAGAAATGTTGTTGCATTGACTGTCGTAGCTGCCAGGATGCAAGTCGGCCAGGGTTTTCGGTTGTGAAATCTGGTTCTGGAGTTGAGGTCAGCGATGTTCCAACAAGGAAATGACCTGGGGTAAGGGCATTCAAATCAGCAGGATCATCTGAAATGGGACTCAAAGGGCGAGAATTAATAATTGCCTCAACTTGGCATAAAAGAGTATGAAGGTCATCAAAATTTAAGCTTGCAAAGCCTACTATGCGACGTAAATGAAACTTGGCCATCTTTACAGCGGCCTCCCATAGGCCACCAAAATGAGGAGACCGAGGAGGAATGAATTTCCATTCGATACCTTTGTCCAAGCATTCTTTGCGAACAGGATCGAAATCTCGCTGCTGTTTATCAAATAATGCTTTTAAATCTTGCAATCTTGAATTCGCTCCAGCGAAATTTGTTGCATTATCGGAAAAAATCATACGAGGTTTTCCCCTTCTGGATATAAATCTTTTTAAAGTTGATAGAAATGAATTAGTGGAAAGATCAGCAGCCAACTCTAAATGCACGGCCTTTGTAACCATGCATACAAAGACACAGACATAGGTTTTTGTAGGTCCTCTTCCTCGAATTCCTGACTTGGTATAGAATGGGCCACAAAAATCGATACCACTGTGAAGAAATGGTCTTGTAGGTTGAATTCTTTGATATGGTAGCTCTCCCATGAGCTGTTGACAAACCACCGGTCGGGCTTTGAAACAGCGAACACACCTGTTGATTACCTTTCGAATAGTGTGTCTTCCTCCTAAAGGCCAGAAACGCTCTCGCAGGAAACAGGTTAAGGCTTGACAACCTGCATGATGATTGTCGATGTGATAATAATCAATTAATGTTTCTGTAAATCTATGATCTTTTGGTAGAATCATTTGGTGCTTAGCATCATAAGTAAGAAAAGATTTTGAAAGTCTTCCACCAACTCGAATTAGGCCTCCTTCATCTAAAAATGGATACAAAGTTTTAAGAATGCTTTCCTTGGCCAATTCCATTTTGTTTTCAAGTCGTTTGTAGTCATCTGGAAACGCCTTTATTTGAATACATTTTATTAATAGTTTTAATCCTGAATCTAGATCAAATGCTGAAAGTGGCAAATTCTTGCGGTATGGTTTCTCTAAAGTTGAATTTTCAATAAAACGATCAATATAAGCGAAGGTTCGACGAATCCGTTTAAAGTCATTAAGATACATGCATTCTTCAACTACATCTATGAGTTTTTTAGTTGTTGACAAACAAGTTTTTACAGAACGACGTTCAGGTAAATTTTCGTTTGAGCAGGTTTCTAACACAGGCCAGCATTCAGGACTTTCTTTGAGGAAGCAAGGACCAAAAAACCAAAGATCATGATGTATAAGATTTGAAGGCGAAATTCCACGGGAAAGAACATCTGCAGGGTTTTGATTCGTTCGTACATGCCTCCAGTTGAAATTGCTGGACAAGTTCTTAATTTTGGCAACACGATTGGCTACAAAAGTATTCCAAGTGCAGGCCGGTGCTGAGATCCATGCTAGCACAATAGTGGAATCGGTCCAACAAAAAATGTCTTCGAAACTAACTGGCATCGTTGTTAAAACACGGTCTATGAGTTCGGCTAGTAATAATGCTGCTGACAATTCGAGCCTTGGAATTGAAATGGTGTTTATGGGAGCTACACGAGATTTTAAACATAGCAATCTTACTTTAACATTACCTTTGTCGTCGAAACTTCTGACATAAATGCAAGCTCCAAATGCATGAGTGCTAGCATCAGCAAAGCCATGAATCTGTAATTTTGCCTTAGGTGATAAAACATGTCTATGTAGTTTTAAGTTGTTGATGAAAGGAATCTCATCACAGAATTGTTTCCACTGCGTGTGGAGGTGAAATGGAAGGGTTTCATCCCAATCAAGATTTTCTTTCCAAATAGATTGGATGAATAATTTTGCCAGCAGGATTACTGGCCCTATGAATCCAAGGGGATCATAAAGTTGAGCAATCCATGATAATATGGTTCGTTTAGTTATTCCTTTTGACATATCTGGACGATTACTTGAGAACCAAAACTCATCAGTCTTAGGGTTCCAAATAAGCCCTAATGTCTTTGTAACATTACCATTATTTATTTGAAGAAATTCTTCCCTTTCTGCTAATGGAATTTTCGATAAAAGCTGCTCTGAATTTAAGCACCATTTTCTAAGGTAAAAACCACCTTTCAAAAGCAGTGCAGAAACTTCTGTCTTGATTTTAAGTAGATCTTCCAAGGAATCTGCCCCTGTTAATAAGTCATCAACATAAAATTTAGTTTTGACTTCCTGAGACCCAAGTGGAAAGGTTTCCTGCTCATCCTGTGCAAGCTGATGAAGACTACGAATGGAAAGGAAGGATGCGGGCTTTGTGCCATAAGTTACGGTGGTGAGATTATAAATAACGAGTTCTCCAGAATCCTTATCTCGCCAGAGAATACATTGGAAGCAATTATCTGGTGGCTGAATCTGCACACAACGATACATTTTTGCAATGTCAGCAGTGACTGCAAATTGATGAATGCGAAAATTTAAGAGTGTACTAAACAAGTCATTTTGAATAGTAGGTCCATTCATTAAAATGTCATTTAATGAAGTACCGCTGGATGTTTTAAAGGCTCCATTGAAAACTACACGAAGTTTTGTGGAAGTGCTTTCTGGCTTTAAAACACAATGGTGTGGAAGAAAATAATGATTTTTTTGAAGTATATCAAAAGGCGCTAAACAAAGATGATTAAGTTGCTTATATTCGGATATAAACTCAGTGTAAAGCCTTTTTGTTTCAGGATTGCGATTTAATTTAGCTTCTAAATTGAAGAACATCTTTTTTGCGGCTTCATATGAAGATCCTAAGCGATTTGGTGAGTCCTTAAAAGGAAGTCTTACGGCATATTGTCCCGACGGCAAGCGAGTGTATGTTTGTAAGAAGTGATTTTCACAATCAATTTCTTCTGGAGTCTTAGTTTGACTGGGAAGCTCATGGGATTCCATTTCCCAGAAACCTTTGACTAATTGATTGAGTGACAAATCATGAACGTTATTTTCGCACGCATTTTTAGTGACTTTGAGACAAATTCTATTTGAAGAGTGATTACTTAAATTTCCGGAGACAATCCAACCCAGGCGGGTTTTTTGAAGAAGAGGCTTATTTTCACCTAAACGGATTTGTCCGACCGACAGGAGTTCAAAAAACAGCGAAGCTCCGATTAGAATGTCGATTTTTTGAGCTTTGTAGAAATATGGGTCTGCTAGCTCTATATTGTTAGGTATAATGAACGCATTTGAGTTAAAATCTCGATTAGGTTGATTTTCCGGTATGGTTGGAAGTATGAAACAGTCAAAGGATTTCGAATACTCATTTATACGAGATTTCAAGGTGATGTTAATTTTGCGATTGATGACAGATTGAGATGAATTGATTCCGCTTATGGACATGTCAATCGAGCTCTGTTTTAAAGCCAACATATGGGCAAAGCGCGAAGTTACGAAATGCAACTGCGATGCCGAATCTAGCAAAGCTCTCGCCGGAACAAATTTGTTGTATTTATCTCGAACTAAAACTACTGCAGTAGCGAGAAAAACAATCTGATTTGTATCTGCATTTGAAAATTGATTTGAATTAGAGGAAGAAGCAAGTGCGGTATTGTTGCCATCTGGCTGAAAACGAGATGAATTACCGAATCGATGGGACGATGATGAAGGCAACGATGCTTGATTTGTAGAATTTGTGACCACAGAAGTATTTGTGTTGGACCCTTGCTCCAAATGCAACAAGGAATTATGACGACGATTGCATTCTTTACAGCGACTTGACCCACAGAACCTAGTAAGATGCCCAGTTCTTAAGCAATTAAGACATAAATTTAATTGTCTTGCTTCAAAAATACGCTTTTCAACAGGATTTGCTGAGAATTTTGGACAATTATAAATGTTATGTCCAACCGTTTTGCAAAATATACAGTTTAAATTTGTTAAGCTGGATGAATTTGATGCAATAAGTACCTTGTTTGATTTGTGATGCTGCTTTGAATTTTGGTTATAGTTTACCCTTTTGTTGTTAGAGATCTGCTGCAATCCATACTCCATATTTTCTAACGTCTGGCACCTCTTGTTGAGAAAGGTTGACATATCATCCCAAGTTGGAATAGCATCCAGCTCAGCGCCTTCTTCCCACTTCGCTTGTGTTTGAGAGTCGAGCTTGTTTCCGATTAAGAACGTCAAAAGTCCATCGGCGAGTTGCTCCTTCGTACCCAATGATTGTAAGGCACGCAGGTGGGAGTTTACTGAATCACTAACTTCTCTTAGGATCTGAGAAGACGCCGAGTTCAACGATTTAATTTCGAATAACTCCCTGACGTGTGCCTGAAAAACTAACCTTTTATTATTAAATCTTGACTCTAGTAACTCAAGAGCTTTAGTATAATTATCCTCTGAAAGTTCCATGGTTTCAATCGAAAGTAGAGCCGATTTCGATAAACAAGAACGTAGGTGTTGGAACTTTTCAATCCGCGTAAGCTCTTCATCCGAATCTACTAACGTCTTGAACATTGAATGGAATGAAGGCCATTCAATATAATTCCCGGAGAACTTTGTAAGGGGTATTTTTGGCAACTTCGCGGTTTTTCTTTGAACGGAAGACGTATTAAGAGTTTCATTGTGAACACTGGTTGTTACACGAGTTGTTGTTTTTTCTTTAATTAGCGAAACAATTTTTGATTTAATGGAACAATAGCTTTCTTCAAAAACGGGACGCTTATCTCCTTCCAATTCGGCTACATCGAGAATTTCTAAAGCTGTTTGATACTCGTCGAATTTTTTATAATAACTTTCCAACATTCCGAGCCTAGTTTCTAATTCTGAGGCAGTCATATCGGCGCTAGAAGTTGAAATTATTGATTTTAATTTTGTCACACAACCAAGAACCGAAGTACGTTTGGTTTTGACGGCTTCTTTGTCGGCAGACATAATAAAAATGAATGCAGTTAATTAATAATGAATTAATCTAGAAATGTTTTTTTTTTTTTCTTAGGACTTAAGAATGTCCTGTCACGGTCGCCAATGTTTGTCGTTCTAATATTTTTTAGAGCGAATATGGAATTCTTATAATTCCTTAGATTTGACTTTAATTCTTTAAAATAAAAAAATCTCGATTAAACCACGTTATAAGTTTAAGTTTATTTTGAAAAGAATTTGATTAGTAGCAAATAAGAATACAAATTAACCGAACAAGTTGAGATGTTGACGATAAAATGAATAATGAAGAAAAAAATCTGCTATGCATACAATTCCAATTATGTTAAAAAGAGATTAGCGGCTTAAGCTAAGCTCAATCGCCTGATTATGAGGGGAATCTATGTATAGCAGGTATACATACATTTCGTTTAATGTGAAAAACAAATTAAGTTAATGATCATTAATTAATAACATTTCATATTTTTCATATTTAAAATTTATAGGGTGATCAAGATAGTTTCGACTATGCAATAATATTATTTAATACATTATTTCTTTTTATCTATTAAATTTTTCTGTTTGAATTTATTTTAATAACGTTGATGTCTTATGGTGATAGAAAACTTAACAGTGGGTAATCACCCTCGAAACTGCTTACAGACAGTCGAGTACGACAGTGATCACTGCGGACTGGCTGCTGTAATGCAGATTCCGAATGAACGCGTGGAGTTGGAGGAATACGTTGCAACGCACTCTTACAATTACAGTAAGGTGCGCTGGCCTCGTTTCACCAACGCCCTAGCGAGAGAAATTCGTTCGAGTGACATAGCCCCACCAAACAACAGAAACCTGACAAATACAGAAATTGACCAACATTTACAACAGATGGACGAAACAATAAAACGAACAATGGAACGGACAATACCAAAATACAAAGAACGGGACCAAATGGACGCTTACAGAAACGCGACTATTGACGCACTGCGTAAGCACAAGAGTGGCTTACTGACAAGACTCAAAAACTTGTACAGACGACTTACAGACCCACACGACTTGGAGGTTAGGACACTGAAGTCGTCAATAAAAAATGTCAATCTGTTGATTAAGGAGAACTACAGGTTATCAATTAACAAGTACTGGGACCGTAAGATCCGGTCAGTTAATTCCAGTGACCCTGGTATGTTCCCTAAAATCAACAAGATATTTAGGAAAAAGAACGACAATGACCTTCCGTGTCTGAAACTTCAAAGAACTGAAGAGAACAGAGACGTACTCATGACAGCGCAAATAGATCCAGAAGAAGCCATCTTTGACGATGACTTTTATATAATTGAAGATCCGAAGGAAAAAGTGGAGGCGGTGGGAGCTGCTTTCCAGCAAGTGTACAAGGTGAATGTTAGCATTCGCCCCAACCACGACCTGGAAAACAGAGCCCTACTTAATCACTTTTATCTTCGAAATGATATAACACATTGGCGATCTGAGAACCGCGGTTTTATGCGGTTCGATGACGATACCTTGGCAAATGCCATAATCTCCGAGCAAACGGGACCAAGTCCCTTGTTAGTGACGAAGGTTGAGCTTCAGCTCATCTTCAACTCAATAAAAAATAAAAAGTCAGCAGGTGTCGATGGTATATCCAACGTTGTACTAAGACATTTACCGATGGAGGCAATTGACATTTACACCACACTTTTCAATAATGCACTGAATAATGCATATTATCCAGTGCATTGGAAGACCGCTGTGGTTCATCCTCTCCCGAAAAAGGGAAAGGACAACTCCAACCCGTCAAATCTTCGGTCGATAAGTCTTCTTCCGAGCATCAGCAAAGTTTTCGAAAAAATCATTAATAGGGCTCTGACTAAGTGGGCTGCGGACAACAAAATAATTCCGGATAAACAGTTCGGGTTCAAGGCGGGTCATGACACAATTCATGCTGCGTCTAAACTCGTTTCTGATATCCAATGGAATAAAACAAAACAACAATGCACAGGTGCTGCTCTGGTTGATTTGGAAAAGGCCTTTGACACCGTATGGTTAGAGGGTCTTTACCTAAAACTGAGCAGGCTTGGCATAAGCAAGCCATTGTTGTATATACTTTATGATATGCTTAACGGTAGAAAGTTTGTTGTCAAAAGTGGCAATGTAACTTCTACCACAACATTTTTAATTAAAAATGGTCTTCAACAGGGAGCGGTGAATTCGCCGATTCTCTTCAGCATTTACACCAGCAGCGATCTGATAGGTAGTCTTACAAAGGCAATTGCGTACGCCGACGATCTAATTGCGTACAGAACGGCCCGAAAGGTTGAGGTTATTAGAATTCTCTTGCAGCGTGATTTCGACAAGATTCAGCGATATTGCGACGACTGGAAACTGAAAATAAATGTCCATAAGTCGGAGACAATTCTGTTCCGGACTCCGTTGGCTAGGGCCACGAGGGATACGTGCAAGAATTGGCGCAAGATGGTTATCGTTGATCTTCACGGGCAGCCATTAGCGAGCAAAAGTGTAGTGAAGTACCTCGGTATCTGGTTAGATCAGTATTTATATTTCGACAGACATATAAATGCTGCTCTGACCAGGGCCAGAGGAGCCTTCGCTCTGACGAAACGGCTGTTTTTTAGCAGTCGGCTTGACCCCAGAGTGAAGGTAATTTGCTACATGGCCCTCATACGGCCGATGATCGTTTATGGTTGTCCTGTGTGGTTCAACGTTGCCCCTTCCCAGATGGAGAGGTTTCGGGTGTTCGAGCGGCAGTGTTTACGACGCTGTACCGGCTTATTTCGAACAGCCGAATCTTCTTACGTGCACTACTATTCCAACGAGGTCCTATACAACGGGGCTCGAATCAACAGAATTGACAATTTCGTGATAAAACTCGTTCGAGGTCACATTGCAAGAGCTATGTCTTCGACCAACAATTTAATTTTCGGGGCGTTCTATCCGAACGACGAGTATTTTGAAAGTGCCACTTGAGCGGCTTCATTCCACCAGAGGCATTCCTCTTTTTAGATAGATGCGGTCTGATACAGGATAGATTGGCAGTTCCGCTAATCTACCACGTCAGACGACGAACCGTGGATAGGCGACTCCTGTACAATCGGGACGTCGTGGCACAAGGCGGAGCAGAGCTCCTTCGGTTCAGTAGGGCTGTGTCCGAACGGGACCGAACTGATAGGGTGAAGCAGGAGAACCAGTTTTGGTGGCTTCAATCGGCACTTGATAGTGGGTAGTTGGGATGGGGTTTTAAGCCTTGGCCGGCTTACATACTTGTTTTATAGTTTTAGGGTTTAGTTTTAAGTAGAATAGGCATGGTGGCACAAAAAAAAAAAAAAACACAAAAAAAAATACAAAAAATACAAAAAAATACAAAAAAAAAAAAAAATACAAAAAAAAACATGGAATAATAAAAAAAAAAATACAAAAAAAAGACAAAATATGAAAAACAAAAAACGTTAGATAGTTAGAATTGCTGCTGTGGTTGTTCTAGTTTTAAGTAGGTTATAGGTAGAATATGTAGTTTTAGTTAGCTTTAAGTTTTATATTAAGGACCTTATTTTAAGTAGTTTTTAAGTAAAAATAAAAAAAGGATATTGACATTAGTTTTTTTTTTCTAAATTTTCTAATGAATACAAAAATAAATAAAATGAATTGAAGTTGAATAGATCTTAGGGCCGAAAGGCATTAGCATTAAGTATTATTGTTTAACTTAGAGTGTCCGTATGGGACCAGTAAGTTAGTTGTAAGTTATGGTTAATTAGGCTAGTTTTATGAATTTTTGTCTAGCTTTAAGATAGATTTAAGATTGAATTAATAAAAATGAATTGAAAAAAAAAAAAAAAAACTAGGCGACGTATCACGTCCCTCCGAATCAAAGGGTTCCTGGTTCGAATCCCATCGAAGACTTCATATTTTTTTTAACTTTTAATTTTTTTTAACTTCAATTTTAAATAATTATTAAATAGTTTTTTGTATTCTTTTAATTAACTTTTGTTTGAAATAAGCTTTGCTTAAAGCGAACAAAGGAAGAAATTGAAACTCAATAGCATATCGTGTAAAGTACACATCTAATTAAAATTCGTAATAACACGCAAAATTAACAAGTACGAGATTTCAACTAAATTTCAAGTGAAGGCGAAAGAAAACACACCTACATATCTACAAAAAAGTAAAGTTAACTCCAAACGAGACTATTAGCAGCAGTGGCCACTTCTACAAATAGGGGTAAGTTTGTTTGAGTATAATTACATATATATACTATATTTTATTTGAAATTTTTTGTTGTGAACTCGAACTTTCGCGACTAAAAGTAAAGTGAATACGTGGATACAATATAAGTAGTAAAGGAATAAAATTTTCTTTCTACTTGCGCGAAAGCTAAGAAAGCTAATCAAATACGTATAGCATTGAGTTAGATTTTCTTTTTTTTTATCGCTTGATAGCCAATTCGTTTAAAATAATATTTAATAATTTACATGAATAATTTGTTTACATTTTTCTTTTACCATCGATATTAGTATTATCACTATTCTTTAATTAAAATACCTAATAAATACCTAGCTTGTATATTTTTTCATACATTCTTTTTTTGTTTAAATCATTAATTCATAAATCAAAATACATAAAATTGAATTGTCATTTTAGTTTACATATTGCATTTTTACTATTATTAAGTTGAAAATCATACTTATATCTAAAAAATAAAAACAGATTTATATTATGAAGATGAACCACCAATGCAGAATTTATTGAGCTTAATGAGAATGAATAGCACAGTGTGCAGGAACTACTTTTTTAATATTTAGGATGAGGGTGAGGAAATAAGGAGAGGACATGGGAAGAAAGAAGGGTAAGAAGAAGCCTGGAAAAGGGGTTGCTCTGGCGAGAGTAGCAACCGAGGTAGGGAGGGTAGAGGAAATTTACTCGCGCGTCTGTCAACATCTTGACGCTGGCTGGATTTTTTTTTGTAAACTCCAGAAGGTTCAAGACCCCACGGCCGAGCTAGCCTGAGGGAATAGTTCCAGCCAACCGAACCAAGGCAAAATAGGAGGTTACATATGCAACTTTGGATGCCACCTCCACTAGGCTACCGCTTACTTAGGAAAAACTGTGGCACACTGCCTTCTTAATACCAAAACCTTACAAATGCACTTTTAATTTTTATTTTAAAATTAACAAGCTATCACTTAACACTTCTTTTCTCTGTGAAAGTCAAAGAACGACTGACGATACGTCGCCTAGACGATCACGACCACGGAGCCTCTATAATTTAGGGCGAAAGTTGAGCACTTGGAATTTCCTAGGGGTCAACGTATACTTTCAGGCGATTTGGATATTTCCCACTTTGCTGAGCACCTGTGCCTCTTCAGTCGGAAAAGTGGGAGTTTCGTCGAAATTCCTGGATTAAGATACTTTATGTTACTCACTTTCACCATATTATTCTTTATGAGCATAAGCTGCATATATATATATACATATATAAACGGATTCATGTCCCGTACGTCATATACGTATATATATATATGTATACATAGATTTATACAAGTTTGCCACAAAACTGAATTTTAATAAAAAAAAGGAAAACGACAAAATACCTGGACTTATCCTGGGATTCCTTTATTTCCTCGTTTAACTTTATCCACCTTTCGGGTATGTATATTATAAGGTACTTCGATATAAAAAAATTGCAATTTACCAAGTCAACTTCAAATGACTTTCAAAATTTGATTTTTGCTAACCGTCTTCCTTACACCGGTATCAAATGCCCTTGTTGCTGCTTTGAAGGTTTTCTTTGAAAAGAAAGACTTTCACTTTCAACCCTCTTCCTCAACCTATCCATTTCATACCTTCATACCGGAGAAGATTCAGCCCACTCTTTCCTGCCATTCGATCGCGAGATATCGGATACGAGTCTTATTCTCTCGCTTACGATCGAAAATCTTTCTCTCATTTTGCCCCGCTCCCAGATTCTATTTTGCGAACAAACCCCCGGGGAATATCCCAAAAAAGCTTTTCACTTGTCCTAAACTTAAAATTTCCCATCATTCTCTAATTTCCCTCCTGTCATTCTGACAGCTCAGTTCGTCGAGACTTTTCAAAACAACATAAATGTCGTCGTCGTTGTTATTTAAATTCCTTTTTATTTGTACGCATTTCATTTAAACAAGAAAATCTCAAAAAAGTGTAATTCGGTTACAAATTCCTCAAACAATTTTCACAGATCAAGGGACAAACTTAACTAGCGAATTATTTAAAAAGGTTTGTAAAATTTTAAAAATCAATAAAACTCAAACTAGTCCGTACCATCCACAATCGAACGGTGCGCTCGAAAGGTCACATAGAACGTTAGGTGATTACCTCAGAAATTATGCAAGCAAAGATCAGTCGAATTGGGATAATTATCTGGAGTATGCTATATTCTGCTATAACACAACCCCACATTCCAGCACGAATTACAGTCCATACGAAGTTCTGTTCGGCTTTGAAGCACCAATCCCCTCCACGCTGAATAGAAGCGTACAACCAATGTACAACTATGATGATTATGTCTCAGAAATGAAGGCAAAAATGCAAATTGGTTATGAGTTAATTCGCAGCAATCAAATAAAGGCTAAAGAGAAATCTAAAGCCTACTACGATAAAAATTCTAGTCAGACAAGCTATAAAGTCGGTGACAAAGTATAAGTACTGCGATGTTTCTTCAAGGTCAGGTGTTACATTCATTTCGGGATTGTTTAAATTTTCTGTTGACTGTTTATTAAATGTACATTTTATTTTAATGATTTTTTTTAAAAATTACATATAAAGCTACAACTACACAAATTACAAAAATAACAGAAATACAATTTGTTATTCATGTGTGACATGGAATAACAAATTGTTTTTCTTTAACAAATCTTTAATATTTATGCTATAATTATCTAAATCCAGTTTTTCTATATGGGTGGTATGAGGTGAAATTTGGGATAAATTAGTGGAAATTACTATGTTTTTAGGTATGGTTTGTTCTTCTTAAAAGTAGGATATAGGAGTTTTGTTTTGTATGGTATTTGATGCCTGGAGGTAAACTTCTTTTGTTATTGCCTTACAAAATGGTTCTACACTTAGAATTCCACTGTCAGATATTGTGATCGTTTTTGGTACGTCTCCGCACAATAATTATCTGGAGTATGCTATATTCTGCTATAACACAACCCCACATTCCAGCACGAATTACAGTCCATACGAAGTTCTGTTCGGCTTTGAAGCACCAATCCCCTCCACGCTGAATAGAAGCGTACAACCAATGTACAACTATGATGATTATGTCTCAGAAATGAAGGCAAAAATGCAAATTGGTTATGAGTTAATTCGCAGCAATCAAATAAAGGCTAAAGAGAAATCTAAAGCCTACTACGATAAAAATTCTAGTCAGACAAGCTATAAAGTCGGTGACAAAGTATAAGTGGAAATCAAAAATCGATCTAATAAAAAACTATCCCCAATTTTCGAAGGACCATACGAAATAATTGAAGTATTGTCCCCAGAAAACTCAAGAATAAAAGTAGGCAGAAAAGAAAAGGTTGTTTCACAATAACCTCATAAAACGATATAATCAAAGAGACACAACATATAACGATATAATCAAAAAGACACAACACACACAATTTAAACACAATTACATCCGATTTAGAAGCCCATAATACATACATAAGTACCAACAATAAACCCATACTTATATAATATCGGCGTTGTTCTCATTTCCAGTAAAATCATCATAACCATCATAGCACGACAGCACGACCAACGAATGAACGAATATTCGTCGATTTTGACATTTCTTTCACATGAGAGCTTTTAATTCGTCGCGAATGAAGTTTGACTTTTAGGTTATGTAGCGCGCGAACAATTTATTCGTTGCAGTGTGGATGGTATGTGGAACGCGATCAATTTATTCGTTGCAGTGTGGATGGTATGTGGGACGCGAATAAAGTTTGACAGTTCGTATCAACTAGAATTTTGTTCGCGACGAATAAATTTGTTTTCTTAAATTTATTAATATAATGATATTGAAAAGTAAAAGTATGCATCATAAATCAAATAGAAACTATATTGCTATCGTTTTGTTAAGATTTTGTGTTCAAATATGTCTTTAAACGTATATAAAATCACATTTGTAATTCATTCGTCGTTCGTTGGTCGCGCTCATGTGAATGCTACTTTAGGAACATTTTTAAGCACAGGCGGTGCAGAAGTGATGGTACAACCTCTAAATAGAACCGGAGTATATTTGGAACCCATTGGAACACTAGAAAAGTCCCTCACAAGATGGACATTTCTCTTCAACATTAATGTATTATTAATATTAAAACTAACACAAAGTCATTAGAGCAAAACCTAAATACCCTTTCCGAATTGTGTATCCTAAGCATAAAAGAGTAGGTATCCTTTAGATCATTGCAAAATTACCCTAAAACTTTTACAAAATTCCCTCAAAGAAATCAAATATAATAATGAAATCCTTGACCGTATACTATTCAAAAACAAATTTTCAAAAAGAAGCATAGTAAACGGTGGTTTATTTAATGGAATAGGGATGGCAGAAAAATTTTTGTTTGGAACAATGGATTCCGAAGATGCGGAAAAAATAGATGATGCATTAAGACTAGTTCAAGAAAACCAGAATAACTTGCATCATATAACAGAAAACCAAATGACAATAATCACTGACGTGTTAGACGCACTAAACAAAACAGCTGAAAGCATAAATAATAATTTCAACTCTGTTACAGAAGAAATTAGACAGAACACACTAAAACTCCAAAATCTTACTAGTTTCGAAAAAACCCTACATAACTTTGACCAAATATCCAATTTGGCACTTTCATTTGCTACACAAATTCTCTCAAAACAATCTCAAATACTCGACATCTTACAAGGAGCAAAAGTGAATAAGCTGGATAGTAGATTCCTCAATTCAGAAGTATTCATTTCTACATTAAAAAACATCCAATTGGAACTACCAAACAATATAAGATTCCCGATAAAAATATCTAAAATGAATCTCCCACTCATAGACAGAATCACTTCGACGAGTCCGATTTTCGTAAATCAAAATCTCATGATACAAGTTACTATCCCATTGGTAGATGAAGAATTTAACTTAGTTAAACTTACACCATTACCTTCAAAATACAAAGAGAACACCTATGTATAGCTATGTCTCAATATATAGTGAATTTGTAGCTATAAACGAAAATTATAGACGATAAATAAATGTACCAAAACTGACTCCAATCACTTCATATGTGAGAAAAATTTCGTAGTTCATAACCACAATACTAACAACTGCATTATACAATTAATATCAGGGATGCAAAACTATGCTAATTGCGAAACAAAAATATTTGCGCTTGAACACGAAGTTTGGTTTAATCTAATGAGTAAGAATTCATGGCTGTATGTCATGCCAAAGCCAACGAACGTTTGGATTTTGTGCGGAGACGTACCAAAAACGATCACAATATCTGACAGTGGAATTCTAAGTGTAGAACCATTTTGTAAGGCAATAACAAAAGAAGTTTACCTCCAGGCATCAAATACCATACAAAACAAAACTCCTATATCCTACTTTTAAGAAGAACAAACCATACCTAAAAACATAGTAATTCCCACTAATTTATCCCAAATTTCACCTCATACCACCCATATAGAAAAACTGGATTTAGATAATTATAGCATAAATATTAAAGATTTGTTAAAGAAAAACAATTTGTTATTCCATGTCACACATGAATAACAAATTGTATTTCTGTTATTTTTGTAATTTGTGTAGTTGTAGCTTTATATGTAATTTTTAAAAAAAATCATTAAAATAAAATGTACATTTAATAAACAGTCAACAGAAAATTTAAACAATCCCGAAATGAATGTAACACCTGACCTTGAAGAAACATCGCAGTACTTATACTTTGTCACCGACTTTATAGCTTGTCTGACTAGAATTTTTATCGTAGTAGGCTTTAGATTTCTCTTTAGCCTTTATTTGATTGCTGCGAATTAACTCATAACCAATTTGCATTTTTGCCTTCATTTCTGAGACATAATCATCATAGTTGTACATTGGTTGTACGCTTCTATTCAGCGTGGAGGGGATTGGTGCTTCAAAGCCGAACAGAACTTCGTATGGACTGTAATTCGTGCTGGAATGTGGGGTTGTGTTATAGCAGAATATAGCATACTCCAGATAATTATTGTGCGGAGACGTACCAAAAACGATCACAATATCTGACAGTGGAATTCTAAGTGTAGAACCATTTTGTAAGGCAATAACAAAAGAAGTTTACCTCCAGGCATCAAATACCATACAAAACAAAACTCCTATATCCTACTTTTAAGAAGAACAAACCATACCTAAAAACATAGTAATTTCCACTAATTTATCCCAAATTTCACCTCATACCACCCATATAGAAAAACTGGATTTAGATAATTATAGCATAAATATTAAAGATTTGTTAAAGAAAAACAATTTGTTATTCCATGTCACACATGAATAACAAATTGTATTTCTGTTATTTTTGTAATTTGTGTAGTTGTAGCTTTATATGTAATTTTTAAAAAAAATCATTAAAATAAAATGTACATTTAATAAACAGTCAACAGAAAATTTAAACAATCCCGAAATGAATGTAACACCTGACCTTGAAGAAACATCGCAGGTATAATTTCTAAAACAAACCAAAAACAAAAATGCTACCTAATCATTATAAAAACAAAAACAAAAAAAAAACTTTTACAAACAAAGCGAAAAGAAAAATTGTAATGTATGTATGTATGTATCTAAGTACCTATAAGAGAAAAAAAAAAAAGATTACAAAATTAATAAATACAATTGTGATAAAGACCTATGATCTTTCTTATTTTAGGGGGGGAGGAGTGTTGTGCCATTAAACTGGAGACCTCACACAATTCCCAAGAATCGCTTAAGATTAAGACACATGACATAGTTCAATTGTTACTAAAGGTTCCCCATGTGTCATACGTTACACTTTAAAGGGAATATCAATCGAACTATGTCATTCAAACAACAAAGCAACGACATGGGTCATATTGCAAACATAAACAATACTGACCCATGGAGTGCAAGTATGTCAATTACAACATATGGTGCATTCGTTGTTTAAATATACAAACTGTGTTAAGAGGCAACCGAAATGGTGTAGAATGCGTGGTTGATTTGAAAGAAGTGATGATCTAGGTTGCGAATAGGTAACGAAGGAAATAATGATTAGAGTTTAAGTCACTCTTATTTTGAACCTTAACAGAAGAAGTTGTTTTCTTGTGTTCCCGTGGAACACAACATTCAGCAAGAAATTATCTATTCTGATTATGTTGGCTCTGTTGTATAGAACCGGGTTGCAATAGTAATGTTTGTACTCCGACTCTGGTAATCTGTGTAGTCCAAGGCAACGTCGCACACATTGTCTCTCAAACACCCGAATCTTTTCCATTTGAGATGGGGTGGTTTTTGCACTTTATTAGGTGTTATGCACACACGAATCGCAAATTGCAATAAAGCATTGCCGAAAACACAACCGAACCGACAAAAAAAGTTTTTTCATCGTGTCTCCCTCCGTTTGAGACGAAACTCAGCAGAATTAATTTTAGTTATTCTTATTTTAGCACAAATCCGGCTCGAACGGACCAAATGTAAAGTCCGTTTAAATGTGGACTGTAGTTTTGAATAGTCGCTTTAAGAAAAAACAAGCTTTTTTACGACCTTCTCGTTTGAACTCAACTTTTATTATGCCGTGATAGCCACGGCAAAGCTTTACAAAATGAACGACGAAATTTTTAACGAAAAGAATAAAATGAAGGAAAGAATCACAATGGGTTACAAGTTAAGTCGTTAACAAAATAATACTAATTAATTCACAATAATAGGATAGGTACATTTAAGTAAATAACACAATGGCAAGTTTAAATCTAGACTGGTAAACAGAAACGTCATTATGAACTATGAGCAAGTCTTCCTCGTCCTTGGGGTCGTCACGCCAGTAGCCATAGTGAATTCCGGCTCCTCGCTTAACAAAGAGCGTTTGAAACTCTGGAGGATCATAAAAAAACCGCCAGTGCCGCAAATAGAAATCGGGGCTTTTTTTCTCGACGTTGGCAAATTTTCCATATTCTATAAATAAAAAACAAAAAGCAATAATTCTTATTTTGTAAGGGAATTGTATAAATAATATTACTTACCACGACCAAATTTAATTCAAAATGAAATATTTGTTTTGACAGCAGCCATCAGCTGTTTTGTTTACATTAATTTGAGCGCTGAATGTTTCGAAAGGTTTGTTTGTTTAGTTCAACTTTGAATTGCTACTAGTTTTCGAGAGGTTTTATATAAAACTTGTGGTTTACCAAAAATGTATGGGAAAACTTGAGTTTTCGATGTAGGTTTTCGGCCAAAACCGATAATTTCGCGAAAACCGGATTTTGGACTTGGTGTGAAAAGCCTATTTAAGTATACCTACCTCTAAAAAAATACCCGTTATAATTTGACCCTTTAAAATACTTAATTTTAATCTCTATGTAAATTGTTTCTGTTGTCGTCTCCATGTTGTGTATTTTTCGAATAATATTGTGGTTAAAGAGTGCCCGATGATGGATATATATATCCGAAACGCGTCGCATAATTATTAATATATGTTGTAATAATTATTAAAGTAATTTAAATAAATAAATAAAGAAAAATTTACAAAATTTGTTTTTTATTATAATTTAACCACAATATTATTCTATGTAAATGTTCGTATTTCTCATTCTTTTTGTGATATTGAACCGAAAAAAATATGCAAGACAATAATATTTGGTAATTGTCTAGAATAGCCACTTTTGCTAAGAACATAGAAAAAAAATTCGGAAAATAGCCAAATCGGTGTATTTTTTCGGAAACTTCGTTTGGAAGTTGACACCTGCGGTACTACAAGAAAGATCTGGCCCTGTTTTAACAAACAAAGAACGGAAAGAATTATGCAGCTACAAAAGGGATCACTCCGATCTCTCGTAAGCATAATCACCGGACATAATCTGTTAGGTTTTCATATGAAAAAGATGAGAATCAGTTCAGATGATCTATGCAGAGGATGCGGTGACGAGGAGGTGCATGAAGACACTTCGCACTTTCTGTGTCACTGTCCCGCACTCTCCCATCAAAGGAAGAAACTGCTTGGCAACTTTTTCTTTGGGGATTTAAAAGAACTCTCTAGTACGCCAGGTACTAAAATTCTGAACTTTGTCAAAGCCTCTAAATGGCTTGACTAACTGATCACATAGGTTTTTCTTATTAGATTGAGTATCAATACTCACGGGTATCACAATGGATCTGTATTGATCTAAGTGTGACGGTTAAGACATCAACTGTCAGCCCCTCAACCTAACCTAACCTTGGAAGTTTCAATGGATTGGAGTGATCTCGAATATTTTTTCTCATCAGCGCAACATTCAGGGGATTTTCTTCTTCCGAATTTCCAAGACACAAATCAATAGAACGAATTATTTTGTCTTTTTTATAAAATTTTGCACTGAATTCAAAATTTTGAAATTCCTACGTATTTTACTTTACACAGCTGATTTTGACACAAAACAAGCAAACTCAACTGAAAAAAGTTGTCTCCCATAATACTTTTTGCAGTTGTCTTCAAATTGAGTTGTCTTGATTACAACTCAACTAAGTTGAGTTGTGATCCATAATAGGCCCTTAAGTCTTTTGTCGTTAGTCTTTCTATATTTTAATGGTGCCTAATAATACTCTCAAATGGCAAAATTGTTTTGTGGACACATCTTTTTGTTTTCACTTCACGGTAAAAAGTTCGAGGCCAATGATGAGATCGTCTGGAAAAAATAATAGAAACAACCTACTTTAACAGTTACTCTAACGTAAGGATCCATTTTTTTGTATACAAATAGGCGTTTTGAGTTTGTTTATGTTTGTCAGATGTTTTATATTCGATACTAAAAAAGATTTTAAGTCATCTAGTTTTATTAAATATGGGTCGTGGATTAAATTATACTCCCTTTGAACGCGAAGCGATGGAAAAACTAAGACAAGTTGAAAAAACGACGATTGAAATTGCAAAAATATTAAAGTGTTTAAAAAAAAAGTATTTGAAACTTTACATTCACGCCTAAAGAAGAAACAAGATGAAGAAAAAGATAAACTTCTTCGTGTTTTGATACACTATTGGTAACAATATGTAAGAAGAAACCATTTCTTTCTTCAAGAGAACTCAAAAATGAATTAAACGGATCAGTGACAGCTAGAACAATAAGAAACCAACTTATAGAAGCAAGTCTTTCTGGTAGAAGTCCACGAAAAGTGGCATTTTTTAACCAAGCAAAACATTATGCAAAGACTTCCCTTTACAAAACAAACACTTACACCGTTCTTATTGGAATACCGTTTTTTAGTCGGATGAAACGAAGATCAATTTGTTTACTTCCGATGGAAAAATGTATGTGAGAAGGCCAAAAGACAAGAAGATTAACTCAAAATACACAAAGACAGTGAAGCACGGTGGTGGGAATATAATGATTTGAGGGTACATTTCAGCATCTGGTGTAGGTCCAATATTTTGGATCAAAATATTGGACCACATTTTATCTTCAGTTATGCTAACATTAACTGAAGAGGAGGTGCCAATCAGATGGGAGTTCATGCTGGATAATGCCCCGCATCACCCCTAAAAATTGGCTGACAAATACTTACAACAAAAACAATGTTATGGAATGGCCATCACAATCCCCCGGCCTAAACCCAATTGAACACTTATGGGGCATCCTAAAGCGAAGGAGATTGCAAAACCAAAAAGAAAGACGAGTTGTGGTCGAAAATTCAAAGGGAACGGTACTCCATACCCGTATAAACATGTGCCGAATTGGTGAATTCGATGGGGCGAACAGTGAAGGTAGTTATCAATAATAAAAGAGCCACTACAAAATACTCAAAGAATTTGAAATACTTTTACCGTTGAGCTACTTTCTCGCTACAAAAAGAGTACCATTGTAATTTTGTTTCTGTTGAGCTAAGAAACAGAACGCCACCCACCAACTAGTCTTCAATTTGTTTGTTTTTATAAAGTTGTATAATTGTAAATGTCAAATTCAAATTTAGCTTATCATGTTTCATTTTTATTGTTGTACCATTATGCCTATTTTGTGACAATAATGTCAAGAAAATAAATCATTCTTCTTTATAACGTTGGAACGAAAAGATAGTCTTTTATTTTAATTTATCGGCGAAACATTTGGTCCTTCGAGCCGGATTAAACTAATACGACATATATACATATCATCAAAGTTGATTGTGATAAATATACAGATAGTAAATCTTAAAGACTGTGATAAATAAAGTAAAATAATAATACTGTGATATAATTTAAACAATAATACTGTGATAACAAATACAAATTGTGAGTGTACGTCGAGCGTCATCCAGCATACTGTCCAGTGAAGTGCCCATTCGTTGTCTTGTACTGCGGAGCATCTAATCAGTGTCCTGTCCAGCGGAGTTCCTAATCAGTGTCTTGTCCAGCGAAGCACCCCGTCAGCATCTCAGCCTGCAATTAATCAACACAATTAATTTATAAATTCATGTGAGTAATTATATCAAATTATACAAAGTGCAATAAACGTAACAAAGAAAATTAATATTTTTTGGAGAATATAACCACCAAATGTGATATTGGATTGCCGTTGCTTCATAACTGTTGTCCGTTATAACTGTTGCTGCATTACCGTTATCACCGTTGTCACCGTTTTAACTGTTGTCATCATTATCACCATTCATCATTACTGTGCAGAAACTGTGGAGAATTTGTCGAAATCATCGTGTGGAATTTTCATCATTTATCCTGCCTTTAAAGTGAGTGCAATAATTTTTATATTTATCATATCACATATTGAGTGTTATATATACATATACATATATTACAATGAGTGAATCAGCCTCAATGAAATTATTTAAGAAAACTTGTGTTCAAGTCAAAAAGAGTTTCACGAGTTATAAAAATTTGGGTGCTGAAAGAAAATCCAAGAGTTATTTGCATGTTCGATTGAGTGTTTTAGATGATAATTATAAGAAAATTAGTAGTATTTTCGATGAAATTCAGAAATCAGAGGAAAGCGAGGATGTAGCGGATAAGTGTGAAGAATTATATGATTTCATTGTCGAAATGTGTCTCTGTTATAAATCAGACATTCTAAACGATTTAGAAGAATTGGTGAAGTTAGATGGTGGTCAATCTGGTGAAGCCACTAGAAAGGTAGAAAGGAATGATGAATCTCATTTTATTAGTACTATGAAAACACCACATGTACATGAGATTAAGCTTCCTCGTATAACTCCTCCAACCTTTTATGGAGATTACAATACTTGGCGTCCTTTCCATGACCTTTTTGTGTCATTGATACACAACAATTCTTCTTTATCGAATATCGAGAAATTGACATATTTAAAATCATGTTTAAAGGGTAATGCTGCATCATTATTAGACTATTTAGAGGTTAATAATGACAATTATGATGAGGCTTGGGAAATTTTGACAACACGCTACGACCATAAAAGAATTTTAGTCAACTCACAGTTAAAATCATTTTTTGAGCAGCCAATAATTAAGGTTGAAACTTCAGATTCCATCAAGAGTTTGTTAGATAAATCGAAAGAAGTGCTTCATGCTTTGAAGAATTTAGGTGTGCCAGTAGAAAGTTGGGATGTTTTCGTGATTTTCACATTGCTACAAAAACTACCTATAAAAACACAACAGTTATTGGAAGAAAGACTTGGATTAACAAAGGAGTTACCTACCTTCCATGAATTTTCAGTTTTTTTGGAAACTCGTTTTCGTTCTTTAGAAGTTGTTTGCCAATCAGGGTCGAAGTCACAAGATTCCACTAGTAAGGAACCATCTAAATTCAAACCAAGTGTTTCACTTGAATTCTACAAGGAAGGATACTCGCGGTTGTGCAGTATGTCATCGTGGTCAGCATACACTTCGCTCTTGTTACTCATTTTTAGATTTGGATGTACCTGAAAGAATGAAGATAGTTAAACAAATAGGAGTTTGTGAAAATTGCTTGGCTTACAACCATAAATCATTCAAATGTCCGAGTGAGAAACGATGTTATCACTGCAGACAGAAACATCACTCACTTTTACACGATTCTCATTCTACTCAGCAGTCCTATAACAATCAACCTTCATTTTCTAAAGATTCACAGTTCAACAATTCACAGCCGTCTAATTCGCACAATTCACAACCACATCGTAGAAATCCAATACCAGTTTCAAATCAAAATAGCTATCCAGTATCAACACAAATCAATCCAAACGCTCCAGCATTTCATCCAGGTAGTGATCAAGCTTCATCAACGAACACCACTCGCAGTTATCACCTCTCAAATCAAGCGAATTCTTTCGTTCTACTTGCCACAGCAGTAGTTAAGATTCAGTCATTGAAAGGAGAGTTTGTGAATTTGAGAGCGCTGATAGATCCAGGTTCAGAAGCAACATTCATCACCGAAGCAGCAGCACAACAACTTAATTTAAGAAAATGTCGTACCCTTGTCGAAGTCTCTGGATTTGGAAATAACAAAACAGGTTCTTGTCAAAGCTTTGTCAACATTAAATTAAAATCGATACATACTTCATTTGAGATAGATGCTAGGGCGTTCGTTTTCAAAACTTTAACTGGTTTACTTCTAAATAAAGAGTTTCTTCCACATCAATGGACCCATATTCAGGGTTTGAGTTTAGCTGATCCCTCATTTCATAAACCTGCCAACGTTGACTTGCTATTAGGAAGTGATGTTTTTAGTGAATTAGTTCTGCCGGAGATAGTCAGGGGAACAGAAGAAGTTGCTCCAATTGCTCAAAACACTCAACTTGGATGGATCGTCTTTGGTAAGGTACCTGTCGAAACATTTCGGATCCACTTGCAGTTTGTTGACATCGATTCACAACTTCGAAAATTTTGGGAAATTGAAGAAACACCGTTCGATGAACCTGAAGCTGCGGAAGACGCTGCTTGTGAGAAGCATTTTCAGATGAACACTGCCGTTTACCAGATGGAAGATTTGAAGTTGCCTTACCATTCAAGGACGGTGATAGACCTGCACTTGGAAACAGTCAGCAAGGAGCCTTCAGAAGATTTCTTCAACTCGAACGAAGACTCAACAACAATCCAGAGTTACACAAACAATATGCAGCTTTCATTTCCGAGTACCTTCAACTAAATCACATGGAAGAAGTAGATGTCAGCCAAGGAATTCTTAATTCACCATTCTATTATGTCGTGCCTCATCATGCTGTATTTAAGGAGTCCAGTACCACAACGAAGTTGCGAGTAGTTTTTGATGCTACCTTCAAAACTTCTGACGGAACGTCCTTGAACGAACATCTTTTGGTTGGACCTAAGACACAATTAAACATTATGGACATCATTTTAAAATGGAGAACTTTTAAGATTACCTTGACAGCGGACATTGAAAAAATGTACCGTCAAATTCAAATGAGAGACCAAGACACGCTTTACCAGCTAATTTATTGGATAAGTGACAACCAGAGTCCTTTGAAGCTGTATCGTTTAAAAACAGTAACTTTTGGAACCGCATCTGCTCCTTACTTGGCAACACGTACTTTGAATAAGCTCGCTGATGATGAAAGGCAAAATTATCCATTAGCAGCTGATATGATTAGACAAGACATGTACGTTGATGATTTAGTAAGCGGAGCAGACTCAATTTACGAAGCTCAACAGAAAGTGACCGAAATCAACCAACTCTTATTATCAGCTGGCTTCCATCTTCGGAAATGGGCCAGTAATTTTGAAGAAGCTCTTGTCAACATCGCTCATCAAGACCGTGCAGTTGATTTCATGCTACCCTTGGAGTCAGCAGAACACATCAAGACTCTTGGAATCAAATGGCTTCCTTACAGTGACTCCTTTTCTTTTCAGTGGACCAAATCTGAATCAGTAGAAGTCACCAAACGAGAAGTTCTTTCAACTATTGCCAAACTTTTCGATCCACTTGGATGGATTTCACCATGTGTGATTTTGCCAAAAATCATTATGCAAAAGTTATGGGTGAAGGGTTTGGCATGGGATGCACCTGTTCCGCCGGAACTGCAGCGAGAATGGTTATCTCTACAAACACAACTACCAGTACTTCAAGATATCAAAATTCAACGTTGGATACAAACTGAAAAAAATAATTTAAAGGTAGAATTACATGGATTTAGCGATGCTTCAATGAAGGCTTATGGCGCTGTAGTTTATTTAAGGTCTTAAAATTAAATGATGTCAAAACGTTTGCGTGGACGGATTCTATGATAACTTTATGTTGGATTGCTGCACCGCCATCAAAATGGAAAACATTTGTTAGTAACAGAGTTGCCGAAATACAGAGATTAACAAATGTCAACATCTGGAATCATGTTCCAACAAAACAGAACCCAGCAGATTTTGCGTCCAGAGGAGTTTCACCATTGGAACTTAAAGACAACTGTCTTTGGTGGCGAGGACCAGATTACCTTCAATCCGATTGGAAGTTTTCGAGCCCAAGTTCAACATCATCGTTTGAAACCGAGGAAGAAATGCGTCCAGAAAAAATCCACCTGCATTGCGTCGTTGAAACTGAAAATGAAGTACAAAAATTAATTGACAAAATTTCAGATTTTAAACAACTCGTACGAACCATTGCTTACTGCCGTTGGATTGCATTCTTTTTTGTTAAAAAATTATTACAAGACCAGTTAAAAAGCCCAATTTCAACAACCGACATTAGAAATGTAACCTTTAATTGCATTAGAGTAGTACAGAGACAGCACTTTTCAGAAGTACTCAAGGATTTGACAAAGCATCCAACATCAGGTAAACATTTTGGATCATTACATCCCTTTATTGACAGTCACGGAATACTACGAGTAGGAGGACGTTTACAAAATTCAAATTTACAATACGAACAGAAACATCCAATTATATTAAAATCTAGCCATGCCTTTACACAACTTTTGATTAGGGAGGCACATGAAAACACGTTCCATGGTGGAATACAGCAAACGATCGCATATATACGGACAAAATATTGGATTTTCAACCTGAAAACTAGTGTTAAAAAATACATTCACCACTGTACTATCTGTTTTCGTTTTGGAGCCAAACCGTTACAACAATTAATGGGAAATCTTCCAGCTCCCCGAGTAAGAATCTCTCGACCATTTACTCACACCGGTGTAGACTATGCTGGACCGATAGATGTCAAATCTTGGAAAGGCCGTGGAGGTAAAACGTTCAAAGGATATTTCTCCATATTTGTATGTTTAGCAACCAAGGCAATACACCTTGAAGCTGTCACCGATATGACAACTCAAACTTTTTTGGCAGCCTTTCGAAGATTTACAGCACGTCGAGGTATTTGCACAGAAATCTACAGTGACTGTGGAAAAAACTTCGTAGGAGCGAATTCCGAACTTCAAAAAATGCTGAAGGCCGCAAATTTCGACTGGAAGCAAGTCCAATTAGCAACAACCAACATCGGAACAAACCAACCAACCAACCAACATTTGAGGAACTCAGCACACTTCTAACTCAAATAGAAGCATGTTTAAATTCGAGGCCTCTATGTCCTTTATCCGACAACTTTGAAGACTTCGCCATTTTAACACCAGCACACTTTCTAATTGGAACATCAAGTTTTCTTGTACCAGAAGCAAATATAAACGACGAAAAAATTACTCATCTAAATAGATGGAATAAAATGCAAGCAGCTGTCAACTCATTCTGGAAGCAGTGGAGCGGAGAGTACTTATCTCGAATGCAACGTCGACCAAAATGGTTACACCAACAGCCACAACCTGAAGTTGGAGATTTAGTATTGCTAAAAGATGAGCGCCTGCCACCATCGCAATGGGCTCTTGCACGTATTACCTCGCTAGTACAAGGAGCTGATAAGCTTACTCGTGTCGTAACTATAAAAACAAAATCAGGTGAATTCAAAAGACCAATAACTAAAATATGCCTTCTACCCTGTAACAAATCTTTTGACGAAAACTCAATTATTTAACAATGAGAAATTATATTACTAAATCAATAACAAAACAAACTCTCATTTAGAACAAAAACATGCACTCACTAAAACACTCAGTCAAAATCGAAATACACACTCAGTCGAAATCGAAATACACACTCAGTCGAAATCGAAATACACACTCAGTCAATCAATCGAATACAAACACTCAGTCAATCAATCGAATACAAACACTCAGTCAACCAATAAATATGAATCAGTCAATCAGAATATAACAGTCATATTTCAGATTATCACTGTCATGCAATTCTAATGTTGTCACAGAAAATCAAAACATTTAACATTAGACATTCAATTGCACAATTCAGAAAATGTTACTCACAGAAAATCAGCATTAAACGTATTGAGATATTGCATTTTTAAACAATTTAAATCTATCACCCACAATTACACAGTATCATACTCATTTATCACAGCAGAAAACATAAGTATCACACGTACTCAAAAACACCTAAACATGTTAATTAAATTGTTATATTACCATTAATGTCATCAACAACATTCTTCATTTAATAACAAATAAATAATCACATTTAAAATCACATTCAACTCTAATTCAAATATAAATCAACAAACAATCATCTATAACTAATATTAAGCAATCATTAAAAAAAAAACATTAAATATTAAAATGATATCAACCAAATCAACAAAAAAAACTTTTTTTTTTTCTCTAAAAATATTCTAAAACACCCCACTGTTATCGTCGATCAACTTAATTAATACAAAATTTATAATAATACAGTCCACTAATAGCATACTAATAATAAAAAAAATATTTTTTTTTGCGAAACCAATAAGGGACCTTTAGTCTGCAACGAATGGAATTTTACTCAATGGAGATACGAAATACACACGAACATGTACTTTCCTTATGGGCAACACACGCACTCGTATATTTCTTATGAGAAACACACAAACCTGTGCATTTCTTATGGGAAACACACAAACCTGTGTATTTCTTATGGAAGAGTAAAATGCAACTAAACTACGCTATTATACTAAACTTACCTACAATATTAACACAAAATTTAAAAAAAACTTACCCTTATTTAGCAGCACACACCACAGATAAATATTTAATAATTTATTTATTATTTATAACAAAATAACACAATTTAATATCACTGATAAACAAACTTGAACACAATTTACAAATTTACAAACAACAAACAACGATGCGAAAATCAAGGTGCACGGACTAGAATGAGACAACTATAGTCACATTAGAAATTTAATAGCTGACGTTCAGCCAGATCTGTTTGTTTGAACTTTTCTGTTTATGTCTCCGTACCTAATCTAGTGCTATATGTTTTATATTTTTGAATCGTATTAATTATTTAATTTTATCGTTTCATGATGTCTCAAGACGAAGATGGAGTTGAGAACTATGTTCACGCCGGGGAGGAATGTTGAGCTAAGAAACAGAACGCCACCCACCAACTAGTCTTCAATTTGTTTGTTTTTATAAAGTTATATAATTGTAAATGTCAAATTCAAATTTTGCTTATCATGTTTCATTTTTATTGTTGTACCATTATGCCTATTTTGTGACAATAATGTCAAGAAAATAAATCATTCTTCTTTATAACGTTGGAACGTCTTTTATTTTAATTTATCGGCGAAACAGTTTCTATTATTTTTTCCAAGAGGAAGCAACATAATAATTACAAGTCTATTTTTTATCATTATTTCCCAATAATATATTTAAAAAAAATTGTTGTATTTAAGCAATAAATTGTTAAAAATCTATCTGTGTAGTTTTTATTTTCTTACTCTTGGCAAATACCTTTTTATATGTTCAAAAGAATGAACACGAAGCTTATTTTTATTATTTTTTCCAACACTGTATTATTTTTTCAAAAAAAAGAAATTATCGCCTGTATAAGAATTCTGAAATATTGGTTTGTTGTGTTGTGACTCAAATGAGGCACACGATTTAAAACTGATTCGATTAAAGTAAACTTCAAGCTCAATTACAATAAAATTTTTTTTCATTTTTCTTTTTTAACATTATTATATAATTTAAAATGAATGTTTAAGTTTTTCCTTTCAAATTTTTGTTTCAGATTTAATTCCTACCATATTTTTATTCTACCATTGTATCATCTTCTACAACTCCGGCATTTTCAACTTCCTCCATATCTTCATCTTCATCATCTTTTTTATCAAAAGGTTTTTCATACACATGTTCGAGTGGAGAAACAACAACTCCGTCCCATACTGACATCTCTCTTGCTATGCTAGTGTTGCCCTCCAAACCCAAAATGTGCTTGTAACCTCCATGCGCGAGGACGCGAAGCAATGTTTGTGCAGTTAAACAACACATATCTTGCTGCTCCAAAGTCATGGATGTGTGTACGCGTATATGACCTGGTTCACAAGGATCCGTTATTCCAGCTGATCCCGGAAGAAATAACCCAGCCGCCAGAAGTTGAAAAACTCGACGAAAGGCAAGGTTAATAGGAAGCGCTTGTCGGCTTGGATTATTCATTATAGAGAGATGAGCAATTAAGTCCAGCATCCATGGAGAAAGTGGTGAAAATGCTTGAAAACGTGTGGTAAGATCTTTTAATATACGGATAAGAACTTTAATTGACGAATGATGAGCATTTTCTTCAAACCACCGTGTATGTCGTATTGCGGATAAATGAGCTTGCATAGTTTTTGCATTCAAGTGAATATCTGCTTCAAGCTTGCGGATATTTTGAGGTATTGTTGCAATTAAAATGCGTATTTTTGCTTGCCAATTAGCAATATTAAATCCACCATCATGTATAGTAGTTGTGAGCTGGTCAGATTTAGTAAGAACTTCTGTTTTCATTACATTTTTTAAATCAGCTTCTACTTTTTTAGCCAGCGCTTCACAAGCTTCTTTTGTTGGGAATGTTTTTAGAATAACAACAATGTCTGCTACGTTGTTACCAGTAATCAATGTACCTTTTTTGAATGACCCAACTTGGCGAACTTCATCCAATTGCTAAAAAAGAGAAAAATTATTAATATGTGGTGATATTTACTTAGTTATTTTTTATTAAAGCTTATAATTTATTTTTAGTTCCCTTACTTGATCGCAAACCATTTATTTTTTCAATTAAAATAAAGTTTTTATAGGGACTGCTAAGACCACTCGTGGTAGAAGTTTTTCGATACTTCTCGTTAAAGCAAAAATATGCTCCGTAAAATGTTTTAATTGTGAAATGGAGGAGTCAGATAAATTCAATGATCCAAAAAGACATTTCACATCGGAATGACTCACATATCAATGAAAATTGATACAGATGCTAAGCAGATCAATATGAAGAAATGAGTTCTAAAACATTCGAAGTTAGCATTAGAGTTACAAGTGTACAGTAGATGGTTTTGTTTTCAGTTTTCAGCGAAATTGATTTATACCAACTTTATTTTTAATATAACTATTGTGTATTTTTTTTTCCTACATTAAATGGCTTAAGTCATCTATATTAGTTTAGTTTAATTTATTTTTTCGATATGCTATACAAATTAAGATACAATATCTTAATTATTGTGATAGCTTCAACGTGCATTTAAGGTACAAATGCTAACATAAGTATTTTTATTTAATTAATATTTTCCTTTAATCCATTGATTTTATTTAATGGTAAAAATTGCAATAAGGACAAAAAAAAGTACAGTTTTAATTTGTTTTGACAAATGTGAGCATCAACAAGACTCCTTATATCATTTGATAAAGAGTTCCATAGGCGTATAGCGTTGACAAAAAATTGTCGTTTTGATGTTAGGCAAGTCGAGAAAATAGGTATTGTAGTTGATGTGTTGGTTTATTTCTGAAGAAAAATAAGGAGTGTTCCGATATTGTATAAAATGTACAAACTGCATGTTTTATATACATAAAACGTAGCCAGAAATTTGGTTATATCTTTTAAGACCATATATATCTTAAAGTGCTATTAAAGGCTACTGTAAGTTTTCTTTTCCTCTCCGAATCGCAGTTACAATACATTACGCAACCAAACACAAGAATAGGAATAATCATAATATGTATATATACATATATAAGTAAAACTCGTTATTTAAAAACTGGAGTTCGTCAGGGATCTGTATTTGGTTCTCTTTTATTTCTTAAATTACATCAACTCGTTTTTCAAGCTCAAGTTAAGTAGTCTCCCAACTGCTTTTGCAAGTGACAGCTTTCACTTACGAGTCGTAAGTCTGACCAATCTACACACAACACACAACCCTTTAAGTGCAAGAACTAAATGAATGACTTTCAAAATATCAGGTTATCAAAGTTTTGATTATAATCCGTATTTTCATGTTCCTAACTGCAAACAATGTAGTTTTACTATATATATAATTGTGGTTTACCTAGCTTCAATCCAAATAGCTCTTACTCAGACTCGTGTTTCAAAATTGATAAATCTACTTACTTAAGGTGACGCTACAGTCCGGGCGGACCTGGGCCTCAACCAACATGAGTCTCTAGCCAGCTCGGTCCCTAGCTAGCTGTCTCCAGTTTCACACGCCAAGTTGATTGAGGTCTTCACCCACCTGCGTGAGTTACGTACCACACATCAACATCCGGCAACAACCAGCAACAATATAGCATAAGTTTATAATATTAATTTTCATTTAATTTCCCATAGTAATGTAAAACCTTTGTCACTTGCATTTTATTTTAAATTCTTTCCAAAGTAATTCTAAACCTTCTGTTTTACTGTTTTATATTTTCAAACATTCCCACGAACACATTAAAGTTATGAGTCAGCTAAAAAATATTATAAAAACCAATTTCATATATAAGACGTTGCTCAGTTTCAATAAAGTTTTCAACATAGAATAAATATAATTTTTTTTTTTTTTTTTAATAATCGCCGCTGCTCTCACCGTAACTCGTGCGCCACCTGAGTCGCGGTCTTCCTCTACTGCACAATCCCTCGGGATTAGATTCGAAGACCTTCCCGGCTGGAGCGTTGATGTCCATTCGCTCTACATGACCCAGCCATCGAAGTCGTTGGACTTTAATTCTGTTAACTAGATCAGTGTCGCTGTACAGCCCGTACAGCTCGTCGTTATATCTTCTCCTCCATTCTCCATCTATGCAGACGGGATCAAAAATCACCCGAAGAATTTTTCTTTCGAAGCATCCTAAGACGCTCTCATCTTTCTTTGACAGGGTCCAGGCCTCAGCGCCATAAATGAGAACCGGGATGATGAGTGTCTTATAGATGGTGATTTTAGATACTAGAGAGAGGAACTTACAACTCAATTGCCTTCTAAGTCCAAAGAAGCACAATTTGCACAGTTCTTTCCAGAACGATGTTGAAGAAGTCGCATGACTTGCCTAAAACCTTTTTTGACATCAAATGCATCGGTGAGATCTTTTCCGACCTTGATAGAGCAGCGTGCATTCTCCATCGTCATTCTGCACAAACGGATAAGTTTGACAGGGATGCCAAAACTAGACATTGCTCTGTAGAGCTCTTCCCTATAGATGCTGTCATACGCGGATTTAAAATCGATAAACAGATGGTGGGTATCGATTTGAAGTTCCTGGGTTTTCTCCAAGATCTGCTGTAGTGTGAATATTTGGTTGATGGTGGACTTTCCTGGTCTCAAGCCACATTGATAAGGACCTATCAGGTTGTTGACGAAGAACGGCTTCAGGCGTACACATAATACGGCAGAGAGAGTCTTATATGCAATATTAAGGAGACTGATGCCTCTGTAGTTGGCGCAATTTAGAGGGTCTCTTTTCTTATGTATTGGGCAAACTATGCTGAGATTCCGCTCATCGGGCATGCTTTCTTCCGACCATATTTTGCAGATGAGTTGATGCATGCTCCATATCAGGTCATCGCTTGCTGTTCGGCAGCGATGCCGTAAGCTCCAGCAGCTTTGAAGTGTCGTGCGTCGATCGCAAAGTGGTCAATCTGGTTGACAGTTGACTGATCAGTAGATTTTCATGTCCACTTGTGGATATCAAGATGTGTGACCTGCGTACTAGCTACCAGAACGTCTCGACCCGCAGCGAAATTGATCAGCCTGAATCCGTTGTCGGAGGTAGTGTCGTGCAGGCTGTATTTCCCGATTGTGCCACTAAAGATGTCTTCTCTTCCTAGCTTGGCTTTAAAATCTCCTAAGACAATTTTTTTGCCATAACCAGGGCACTGCTCATATGTCTTGTCCAAGAGCTCGAAAAATATGTCTTTGGTGTCTTCATCTTTCTCCTCAGTTGGGGAATGCGCGCATATTAGGCTTATGTTAGTGAATTTAGCCTTGATGTGGATTGTCGTGATGCACTCGCTCACACTGTTGAAACTCAAGACTTTTTGCCTGAGTCTAGTTCCAACAACAAATCCACACCCAAAAAGACTCTGTCTTTGTTCCCGGTAGCAGTCGCCGTAGTATACATCGCAGTCTTTTAGTTTGCGTTTGCCAGGTCCATCCCATCGCACTTCTTGGATGGCGGTAATATCTGCCTTGCAGCAGTTTAGGGCTACCGCTAATTGTTCGGCTGCAAGTGGTCTGTTAAGGGACCTAACATTCCACGTAATCCGGAAGTTCGTGCGGAATCACGAAGTTCGTTGTCCATATTTCGTTTGCGTGAGTTGTCAACAGTAAATCCGTCCGTATCCGAGGCTTGTTGTTGCTTCCCAACTAAGGTATTCTTTAGGTGGTCAGGAAGTCACCCCGACGGCACAACCCCCAACCTGGAGGACCAGATCCTTAGTATAACTCCAAGGACGGGGAGCTGTATAAACCGTTCCTTATAGGCCTGGGATCCGAATAAGTCGTAGAAGCCCTATAAGGTATTCACTAAGTAGTTCAACCTTACTGGAACTGTAGACGCCACCGTTGATTCCATCTCGGGAATTCGTCCGATAAATCAATTAAAGTTAATATGATGCTGGAAACTCGGAAAATGTATCTTTTAGGACAATTTTGTTTTAAGAAAGTCTTAACTTTAATATACTATGGCCTTGCGCATTCAAAACTGCAGTATGGTTTATCTAGTTGGGGAGGTGCATACGCAAATAGTTTCAAGACCTTGTTGGTTGCTCAAAAACTTCGTATAATTTGCAACAAAAATAGATCATCTAAAAGTAAGCCCTTATACAAAGATTTGAGACTTCTGCCCATAAGACATCTTTACATTTTTAAAGTATTAAAATAATTTTATAAGCAAAATGGAAATATGCCTGGTGGAAACTCAAAACTGTTCAATTTACGTATAAACAACATGCATCTTGTCAATGAACCTATGAGCTATAGGTAAAACACATTTTTCTTTAGCACCTCGTTGCTTTAACAAACTATCACTGAATATTAGAATGTCTTTAATTTGAAATTATTTTTACAAAAAGTGAGGGACTGGTTTTTCACGGTAGACTATAACCTGGTTGAAAACTATTTATGGTAATTTAAGAATCGTGATCTAAATTTTTTTGTTTTTATCATGATCTTGCACAATTTGTTAAAGATAAAATCACCGATCTATTAATCAATCAATCAAAATTCAAGCGTTTCGAAGTCTATATTTATGTTTTATAATTTATTTATTTAGTTTCGGAATTTATAATTTCGATAATATCGTTTAACTATAACAGCTGTTGACAGCTAATTCTCAACGCAGATTGTATTTTACTTTGAGAACAGTTTCTTTGTTTAATTATTCACTAAATTAAATTTGTTTGTATATAATATTTTAAGGTTTACCCTATAACATATCTGCATACAACAAAAATATTTAAAAACAATATTTTTCTTTTTTTCACATGAAGGAGCTTTTGTAGTAATTAGAAACAGCATACAATTTTCTAACTAAAATATTTCTTAATCTTAAGACATTTTTACCTCAAAATTAGTTTAATAGTTAGTTTGCGGAACTTCTTTACTTTAGAATTTCGAGGCATCATAGATCATTTGACTCACGAAGTCGCCATAATGAAAACATATTTCAGGAAAAACATTGGTTGTACCTAACAGGGTAGGGACGATTTACTTCAAAAAATTGGTAACAATTTAAATAGTAACCTCCCTCCTTGTAAGTTACAATGAAATTTTGGTTTGGTCAATAAACAAATATTACCATACATTGAGTTTAAAAGGAGAAAAATACAGAAAGAATCCGAATTTACAACTTGTGCTAACGATTAAAAATGCTAATCTGTAATTGCAATTGATAAAGTTGGTAGTTGTCAGTGAAAGCTCGAGTGAGGAGGTTCATGCACTCTCGTCGTGTTGTGCGTTTTGAATTAATTGTTGTCTTGTCTCACGTCCCCCTCGCAGTCTCGTTTGATTTTAATTTAAAACAAAAAAAAAAAAAATAAACAAAAAACCCACAAAAAAACAATGATCAACAACAATAATCAATAAAACTAAATCAAAAATAATAATGAAAAAGAAAAACATACAACAACAACAGCAATATAAAAAAAAGAGCTGCACAAAGGGAAAAATAAAGTCAACAATATAAAGTACCTACCAAAACACAGTAAATGACATTCCCTTCCACACTCTTTCTTTCATTTTTTTATACAGTTGAGTGGCTCAGCAGGTGCATGCATTGGGCTAAACTTTTTGTAAGCTCGCTCAATGGTGTGTGTGTTGGTTCATTCAATTCCATATGGATTGTAGATCACTGTTTTGATTGTTAGGGTACGGACCAATTTAACGTCACTACTAAAGGCATAACACTAGTAGTGAGGTTCTATTGTAAAGACCTTTAAATAATCTTGTTTTGTCTGTCTTGTCTGTTTTGATTTTTTGGATTTTATGTATTTCAATGACTGGTAATTTTAGAGTAGATTAAAGTAATGTTCGTGGGCTGAGATCGAGTTTTCCGTTTGTGTACATCCACATTGTTTCTAACAGACCAGCTGTTTTGGCATTGAGTGAAACCCAAGTAGGTGAAGATTCCGATCCTGCTGAATTTTTTATTTATGCGTATTGCTTGGTGCCATTATTCTTCTCACACCATGGTCTCGCCATTATATTAGGAATGATGTTGCATTTCAACTTTTTGTGTATATGTTCTGCCATTGAAGCATAAGAGACTGCATTGTATCCAAAGCCATACAATTTTGTTATCATTTTCATATTACTGACGACTATTGGTTTGGTTGAAGCTGCAGCTGTTTGAAATGATTGCATATACTTCCAGATGATTTTGACAACATTGCTCTGACTAGCAAAAATACAACAAACATCAGTACATAGAACCTGTCATTTGTTTTTAACTACTCATCCGACGTTATCATTTGATTAACTACACTACCGACATCCTCACTATTTGGTTTGTGTATGTACTAAAATTTAGTTTTATATTTTCTAAGTACACTAAATATCAAAAATTTTAAATCAATATTTAAAATTAATTTAAAACTTAATTATAAACATACATAACACGGCATACAAACTAAACAATTTTAACATCGATTTTTACTATGGCTAATTGTGGTGCTTGTAATACCATCTCTGATTACATGATCGACTCCATTATGTGTAGCGGTAATTGTCGAAGAGTTTTTCATGTACTTTGCATTGACGCCCCGTTTAGTTGCATAAAACTTTTTGCTAAGAGAAAATCTTTTTTCTACTTTTGTGATGAATGCGACCCGATCTCCGAAAAGAACATTGTTCGAGACGTCATAAAAAATATAAAGGACCTAGAAAAATTGGAGAAACAATTTACTTTTCTTTCAAAGAAAGTTGATAATCTGACCTGCACCAACGGAAATATTGAAAATAAAATTAATAAAGACAAAACTTCTGATTTAGGAAGCAAAACTAAAACCTTAACCAAACGTAAAAACGACGATCTTGACGACGAAAATTCTGATATATGCCATTTACCAAAGAAAGTTGCAACCTCCGTATTTAAAGACTTTGCAATATCCCGCCCAGTAGCCAACTTTAACTCTAACAACAATGTACCTGCTTCCTTATCTATTTCTTCTTTAACATTACCACTGATATCAGCACCTAATGTTGTTAATCTCTCACCATCTAATTCAACGTCCCAACTGAATGTGGATTCTTCGACATCTACTTTGTCGAAAAACATAATTTTGCCAAAAATCACCAACGAAACTACTTCACTAACATCTCCAATTGTATCCGGATTAAGGCTGTTGAAGGGCAAAAAATATTGTTTTTTTCTAAGCTTGCACCGTCTACAAATGCACTTGATATAAAAAATCACTTGTCCGAAAAGCTGGGTTCCCCATTAACGTTAAATGTTGAGAAAATTTTGCATCGTAACCATACTAAGTATTCGTCCTTTAAAATACGTGCACCTGACTCAATTTTCCATATTTTAAATTCACCATCGTTTTGGCCTAAAGGAGTAATGGTTCATGAATTTATGAATAAGTCGAACAACCCTTTTCGTCAGTATCGGACAACGCTAAACCACCGTCAAAGCAGCTTAAAAAGGTATTAATCTACTACCAAAACGTAAATGGACTTCGGACAAAGACCAACATGGTTTACAAAAACATTAATAATCTTCCTCACGATATCATAATTTTTACGGAAACATGGCTCAACAACTCTATCTCGGACTCGGAGCTTTTTGACTCCTCTTATCAAGTCTTTAGACGTGATCGCTATAACTCAGACGATTCAAACGCCGTTGGTGGAGGAATTCTTGTCGCTATCAACAATACTCTCACTGCGTACCTGATTGACGACTTTCGATCAACAGACATCGAAATAATATGCTTAAAAATTAAAATGGCAACAGGAAATTTATTTATTGTACCAGCATATATACCTCCAAGCTCCAAGAACGAGGTTTATGAAAAACTAAACAACTGTATAGAAAGTATTTATATCCTTTTGGAGCCTGAACGAAGTACTGGTTGTTGGTGATTTTAATTTACCCAATCTCAATTGGATTCAAATTGACGATGATAATTTCTACGTTCCAATAAACGCGTCATCTTCAAATGAGCTTTTATTAACAGATGGTATGTCTTCATGTGGCTTAAGTCAACTCAACGGTGTGAAGAACCGTTTTGGAAAAACACTCGATCTGGTATTTTTCTCCGAAACCATATGCTCTGAAGCAGCTGTGATTTCTTCTGCTGTCAAAATTGTGGACTAAGATCGCCATCATCCTGCATTAGACATTGCTCTTAATTTAAACATGGCTTCACCTCATATGCTATCTGATAACAACAAACTAGAATTCAACTTTAGTAGGTGTAATTTTGAAAACCTTTTTAGTTTATTATGTACAATCAATTGGGATCACTTATTTTGTAACTTAAATATTGACGATATGTGTAACATTTTTTATTTAACTCTTTTTGACTGTTTCTTCAAAACGATTCCATTTAAAAAGACTCGAAATAACTTGAGTGTTCCACCATGGTTTGATTCTCACGTTAAAAACTTAAAAAAACAAAAGGAACAAAGCTTGGATAAAGTATAACCAAACAAGAGCTGATGATGATTATAGGACGTTCATTATAATAAAACAACTTTTCACTGACTACTCTAACATCCTATATGATGACTACATTCGGAAAATTGAATTAAACCTTAAAAATAATCCTGACAGTTTTTGGAAATTCGTTAATCGCAAGAAGAAAACATGTGGGTACCCTAACCTAATGACTGATTCGACATCAAATAGTAATGAGCCGAGAATAATTGCGAACATGTTTGCAAACTACTTCAAAGATGCTTTTGTAGATTATAATACTATTAGTTTTCCTAACACATCTACCACTGTTTTAAATTTCCCCCACTTAAATTCTATCAATTTCGTTATAAGTGAAGATGCTGTCCTTAATAGTATCCTACAACTTGACGAATGTTTTAGTCCTGGTCCTGACGGTGTACCATCATCCATTTTAAAGAAATGTGCTGCGTATTTAGCACACCCGTTATGTGTTCTTTTCAACACGTCTTTAAGTAACTCGCTGTTTCCTTTTATATGGAAGAACTCCTTCATAATACCAGTACACAAAAAAGGTCCTAAAAACGAAATAATGAACTACCGACCCATTGCTAAACTATCTGTGATACCTAAACTATTTGAGTCAATCGTATGTAGCGTCCTTTCTTTTCACTGTAGTTCAATTATCTGTGATAACCAGCATGGTTTTGTTAAAAAGCGTTCAACTGTTACTAATCTGTTTAACTTTACGTCCTTTTGTTTAAATGTTTTTGAAAAACGTGAACAAGTAGATTGTATCTTTACTGATTTCAGCAAGGCCTTTGATAAATTGTGCCATAAAGCATTACTTTTAAAACTATCACAGCAAGGTTTTAACGACTATTTCATAAACTGGATCTCCTCATATTTGCAAGATAGACGTTATAGTGTTAAATTTAGTAATGAGTGTTCAAGTTCATTTGTTGTGAATTCTGGTGTCCCCCAGGGTAGTCAGCTTGGTCCTATTCTATTTTTTTTATTTATAAATGACTTGGTTTCGATCACACAAAATTCGTCTGTCCTAATATATGCTGATGACATTAAAATTTTTAAAAAAATTAACTCTACATCTGACTGTCTTCTCTTGCAAGAAGACTTAATATTATTCAGGGAATGGTGCAATAATAATCGTCTTGTTCTAAATGTTGACAAATGTAAAACCATGAGTTTTACACGCAAAAAAGTTCCAATCGTTTTTAGTTATATGTTTGATTCTTGTCCTTTAAGTAGAGTATATGTATTTTCTGACTTGGGTGTTGTCTTAGATTCGAAACTAACATTTAATGAACATATTAACTTCATAGTTAAAAAAGCAAGTAGAGTTCTGGGTTTCATTAAGAGATTTGGCCGTGATTTCCGAGATCCATATGTTTTAAAATTACTTTTTGTTTCATTTGTGAGACCAGTCCTGGAATATGCTTGTACAGTATGGTCACCATACTACGCAAGACTCGAAGCCATTCAGAAAAGATTTTTGCGTTTTTGTCTACGATCCCTTCCATGGCCTCATGATTTTCATACATTACCTCCTTATTCTCAAAGACTTTCTCTCATAAATCTTCCTTCTTTGACAAATCATAGGATGTACTTGCAGTTTTGTTTTATTGTTGGTATAATAAACGAACAAATTTCATCACCATCAGTTCTTGGTAGTTTAAACTTTAGTTTCAGTCGTTCAAGTATAAGACTCCAGAAACCATTGAATAGTAATTTTAGTAGATCAAACTATGGTGTACATAGCCCTTTAAATCAATTAATTGAAATCTATAATAAATTTTACTCTTGTATTAATTCACCTAATGATAATATAAAAAGTATGAATTGCAAATTAATATTTTTCAACAATCTAGTTTAAGTTTTAGATTTTATATATGTATATATTATATTAATAAGAATTGTTAACGTTAGTATTTAACGAATTATAATAAATAAACCACAATATGGTCATTGTACCAACTCCCTCTTTAATTTCTTTATCTTTAAAACTTTCCGTGAATAAACACTTCGACTTCTCAGGAATTTGATGCTCTGTCTGTCTCCATCCAAAGAATTGTCTCCCGGTATCCTCACACTAAAATCGTTATTACGGGCGATTTCAAGGTTCACAATTCATCGTGTCTTCTCTATTCGGGCCAGACAACACGCGAAGGAATGTGTGCTGAGATTTTTGCTGAGTTTAACCATCTTACTCAGCTTGTCAATGAGCCTACTCGAATATCAGACGTTAACGGCCGAGCAGACAAAACACTTGACTTGTTTCTCACTTCTGATCGTGATAAGTACACAATCAGTGTATTGACGCCTCTAGACACATCGGACCCAACTGGGACGGTCTCAATAATTTCTTTAGGATCTTTAACTGGTCATTATGCTTCCTCGGTAGTGACGTAGACTCCAGTGCAGATATGATTACTAGTATGATTCATCTGGGAATGAAAACTTTTATCCCGAATAGGGTTAAAAGTATTAAACCTAAGACTAAATCATGGTTCGATTCGAGCTGCAAAGAGGAGAAAGAGGTGAGCTTCCGGTGTTTTAGAGCCAACCCAACTGAGGAAAACTGGAAAAGGCTTAAACAAGCCAGGAAGACCTGCAACGCCTATATTCGAAGGACTAAATTTTTGCTTGACCAAAAATTACGGCAAAAAATACTGCAATGTCCCAAAGGCAGTAGAATTTTTGGTCATTTGTAACAAAATATGAGGAATTCTTCTTCTTTCTCGGTTCCTACGCTTGTTGCCAATTCCACTCCTTTACTTAGCTCTATTGATAAAGCTAACTTGTTTGCAAGGCAGTTCGCCGAAAATTCCACCTTACCAGATAGTGTCATAGCTCTCCCAGTTCTTGAACGCGTAAATGATTCAATGGGACCAATCTATTTTCGTACTCGTACTGTGGCGATTAGGGAGTAGCGCAAGCTGGTCATTGTGAAGGACGTGTCTGTAAAGTGTTCTTAAAGAAAACAACAAAATAAGAAGGAAACATAAAGAAACAAACTGAAATTTAATCACTGAGTGAAAATATTTTTGTTCAAGGTTCAGAAAGTTGGGCATTACATACGAAAAACAAAAAACAACATAACACCAAAGAAAATAAAAAAGTGAAAAGTTTAACCCAATAAATAAAAAGTTTTAAACAAAAACCTATCCGTTTTGTTTACAACCGTTGTAAGTGCTGTTTAAGAGAGTTTGTATCTCTCTCAAATTAACAAAAAATATTCCATTCCTGTCTCTGAAAGCACAGCCGAGGTGAGTAAAAAACAAAACAAAAAAGAAAAATAAACTCGATTTTATATAAAACTGCAAACAATTGCACTTTATTATTATAAAGTAAATAATAAAAATAAAAATTGCTATACTACTATTATTTATAATATTAGAAATTAGCACACAAAAATACAAAATATATAAACAGCACAAATATCCAAACAAACACACTTCACGTTGACATAAACTTCTGACACCACACTGACAGCTGAAATAACAGTAGCGTCCTTAATTAAAAAGACCAATATGGAGGACAGTCAAGTCGATAATAAATTGGACAAACTTTTGACTGCTATTGAAAACCTTGGGACAAACTTAAGGAAAGAAATTAAAGAACAAACTGAAACCTTTTACCGTTTACACCTTTTAAACACTATTCTCGAAATAAAAACTGAATATTTTGAAATCGATTTTGCAAGACGTCTAGAAAATAAAGGAGACAAAATAAGACCTATTTTACTTGGATTGACAACACAAATAAAAAAAGATGCTATAATGAAAAACAAAACTAAACTGAGACATTATAAAGAGGATATTATATACATAAAAGAAGACTACATAAAAGAAGATTTCAATACGACAGTCCAAGAAAATAAACCATTTTCCAAACATCAAAATAATCAAAAAATGACATCAGAAAACGACATTGAGAAGAAACAACAACGAATGCCTAAAAGAAATCGACCAAAAACAAATGAAAAAGTCCAAAATGACAAACATAATAAAATAAGAAACAACAGCATTCATAGATTTCTACAATCAAACCAAAAAGAAATTAATAATATCAACAGTAACCAACACAGCAACTAGCAACAAAAGAAGCAAATTTTGAATAATAATGACTCTACCCCAAGCCGATTAGCCATCGTGGGGAATGACGGCCAATACCCTCCAAACTACCCATCAAACCAAGACCAATCCAAAAACACTCTAGACATTTGTACATACAATATAAGAACATTAGCTACAGAAGCAAAACAATCAGAACTAAGACAAGCATTATCAACTATCAACTGGGATATACTGAGACTATCCGAGCTAAGAATTTTTGGACAAAACATTATTGAAAACCAGAATGATATATTCTGTTACATTGGTGAGACAAAAGGCTTGCATGGAGTTGGATTTCTCATCAAAAAGAATTTAAAGGACAGAATAATAAATGTACGATTTTTTAGTGAAAGGATTTGTAGCCTATGTTTAAAAATACAAAACACAAAAATGACGATAATTCAGGTTTATGCCCCGACCAAAATAGCAACTGACGAAGAAATTTCAAACTTCTACAATTTATTGGACAAAGACGGAGATAATGTATGCTATAGAAGATTTCAACGCCAAGTTAGGGAAACAGATTGACAACGATGAAGAAGTAATGGGACCATTTGGATACGGACGAAGAAACAAAAGAGGAGACCTACTTATAAAGTGAATGGAAGAGACGAATCTCAGATTTGCAAATTCTTTCTTCAAAAAGAGAGAAACACGAAAATGGACCTGGATTCACCCGAATGGGATAACAAAGAACGAAATTGACTTAGTTCTAACAAATAAACTGAAAACTATTAATGACATCTCCGTATTGAATAATTTTAAATTTGATAGTGACCATAGGCTAGTAAGAGCAAATATAAAAGAAGACCATAATACGTTGAAAAGAAACAAACACTCAGTATTCCTAGAATGTTACCAACCGAAAATATTGAAAAATATAATGACATGCTTAAGAAAGAAATAAGACTTAATATAACTACAAATAGAATAAACGAAAACTTTCAAAATACATATGATTCATTAGAACAGATAATAAAGAACTCGGCAAAAGTTTCAATCATGACTACTGTTACTTCAAAACCTGATAAATTAACGGATGACACTAAAGCGCTGATAACCAGAAGAGATAACCTACGAAGCAAGGACAACTTATCAGACCAGGAAAAAAATGAACTAAGATACCTTCGGAAAACTATAAAAGAAGATGCGAAAAATGATATCCAAACATATAACGAAACAATGATAAAAGATATATTAAGCAACACAAAATCTATTAAAAAGACAAAATCATTTCTTGACGACGGAAAAGAGTGGATAACATCAATTAAGAACAAAAATAACAACGCTATTAATAGGAGAGATATAAATGAGTCTGCTACCAAATTTTTCGAAGAACTCTTCAAATCGACAAAGGAAATAAAAGATGATAATATATCGATGGCGGATAGTTACTCCAACTTAAATACTGTTACACTTTTTACAAAAACAGATATTGAACAAGCAATTGACGATCTAAAGACAGATAAGTGTACAGGAAATGACGGTATTGTAACAGAAATGCTCAAATATGGAAAACAACCAATTTCTACAGTCTTGACCACGATTTTTAATGACATACTTATAAGACAGCAGATTCCAAAAAAATGGCTACAATTACGCTTATCCACAAAAAAGGAAATAAAGATGACATAAATAACTACAGACCAATAAGCAACATTTCTATGATATATAAACTGTTCTCCAAAGTAATGTATACAAAAATTAAGGACACATTAAACAGAAATCAGCCAAGAGAACAAGCAGGATTCCGAGAAGGTTTTTCAACAACAGACCATCTACAAACAATGAACCAACTCATTGAAAAAACTAACGAATTTGAAAAACCTTTGTATCTTTTATATATTGACTTCAGTAAAGCATCGTTAAAGGCTAGATGTAATACCATTAATTGGAGCTCAGAACTCCCAATCATCCTTTTAGGAATTCGCTGCGCAGTTAAAGAAGACTTAAACTCTTCCGCGGCCGAAATGGTATATGGTCAAAATTTGAGGCTTCCTGGAGAAATTTTCATTGGCAACGAAAATCAAGAAAGCTCTCCAGACGTGCTAATAGAAAAACTCCGTAGTGCAATGAGAAATCTCATACCAACAGAAACTAGAAAAGCAAATCAAAAAATTTTCATTCCAAAACATTTAAACGAGTGCAAACAGGTCTTTATCAGGATTGACAAAGTCAAAACAGGTCTCATGCCTTCATACGAGGGTCCATATAATGTTATTCGTCGCCTGAGAAAACATTTTGTAATTCAAGTGAACAGCAAAAGTGTTTCGATTTCCATCGATCGTCTCAAACCAGCGCATTGTATCTAGTGTTTCGACCAAATTAAACCATAGTATAAATCAACCATCACATAAGTGATCATCTCAAGGGGAGACTCGATTGGAGGAGGGTGATGTGGCGGACATGCATTTGTGAACAAAACAACAATCGAAATGCGTTTCCAAAATCAATCGCGTTGCGAACTACCCTTAGCGTGATCAACGCGATTCATATATACATATATATATATATATATATATATATATATACACACACACATATATATATACATATATATATATATGTATATATATATATACACACACATATATATATATACATATATATATATGTATATATATATATATATATGTATATATATATATATATGTATATATATATATATATGTATATATATATATATGTATATATATATATGTATATATATATATATATATATATATATGTATATATATATATATATGTATATATATATATATATATGTATATATATATATATATATGTATATATATATATATCAAAAACCTTCATATATATATATATACATTACATTATATATATATACATATATATATATATATATATACATATATATATACATATATATATATATATACATATATATGTATATATATATATATATATATATATATATATATATATATATATGTATATACATACACATCGCCAGTCGTTCTTTGACTTTCAGAGAGATAGCAAGTGTTTCATTAGTTAAATTTAAATCAAGTGCATTTGTAGTGTTTGGCAGTTAAGTCGGCAGTTTGCCACAGTTTAAAACAACTATTCGGTAGCCCAGTGGAGGTGGCGTCCGGAGTCAGTCGTTCTTTGACTTTCAAAGAGAAAACAAGTGTCTAATAATAAATTTTTGATTTAAAAAAAAAGTGCATTTGTAGTGTTTGGCAGAAGTAGGCAGTGTGCCACTGTGTATTATAACTAATTGGTAGCCCAGTGGAGGTGGCGTCGGAACACAGCTCCAAGGGTCGTGGGTTCGAATCCCGTGCGGAGTGCACAAGAAATATTCAAGCTTTTTTTCACAATCGAGAAATTGTTGAATTTATTGATTGGCAAGAAAAGCTGATGGAGAAGGAGAGGAAAGCAGGGGTATCGAAAGATACCTCTGCCAACACATCGGGCGATGTTGCGGTGGTTCCAGCAGCGGTACCGCAAGCAACCGCAACAACATCAGGTCAGGCATCTGACCAATGGATAGCTGCAACAACTAGCAAGAAGAGGAGACTGAAGAAGCACAGTCCAAATAAAGTTGAGAGAGCCAACGCCGCTAAGCGGCGTGATATGCGGCAAGACATGGAGAAGGGTAAGGGAGAAATGACCACTGAAAGTGAATTCTCAGACTACGTCGAGTCTGAGAAAACAGAGTATGTGTCCGAAGGTGGAGAGGGGCTCTTCAGGCCTCCGAATATTAATCTAATCCTAGCGGAGACAGAGCCAGTCCCGCCGACAAGGAAGGCTTTGGAGGTAGAGGCGGACCTCCAAGAGGAAACAGAACTGGTGCAGGCACTGCAAGCCAAACAGGCAACCATCAGCCAACAAGAGGAAAACCTCAGAAAGCTCAAGGAGGAAATGGAGGCCCTCCTCAGTCAGCTTAAGCTGAAACAAGAGGCGCGCCGTAAGCAAGAGGCAGCCCAAAAACAACAGCTGCAAAAACAACAGCAACAACAACCGCAGCAGCAGAAACAGAAGCAACACCAGAAACAACCACAGCCCAAGAAGGAGAAGGTGCCACCAATTAGGACCTACCGGGTTGACCTGCAGGACTTAAAACAGGTATGTAAGTCGGCCACCAAAAACAATTTTGTTATAAATATATTAAATGAAAAAGAAAAGCGGTATTCGGTACAGTGCTTCTCACTGGCCGAATACAAAATAGTTAAAGAAGTGCTTAAGGAGGCCACAGCTGAGTTCTTCAGCTTCACGCCTAAAAGCGAAAAATTATAGACAGTCCTACTGAAGGGCATAAGTTCCTGCACGGAACCGGAGGCGCTCTTAGCTGAGCTCCGCCAAAAAGCCATCGATGATCTCGATTTCATCGGGGTCAAGCCTTTCACTACGGTGAAGTCCAGGCGAGGGGGTTACAGGCTGCCAATGTTCCTCGTAACATTATCGCCCCAAAGTAGGTTTGAGAGTCTGAGTGAAATCAAATGCCTCGACTATCAAGCCATACACTGGGAGACATTAAAAAGGCATGACGACATTTTACAATGTACGAAGTGCCAGAGGTTTGGCCATGCCGGAGCCAACTGCAATATGCAGTTGCGCTGCGTCAGGTGCTCCGAAACCCACATCAAGGGAGAGTGCAAGCTGGGGAATGAGCGGGTTGAGGATTTGACCCAGCTCAAGTGTGTCCTTTGTGGAAACCAAGGGCACCCGGCTAGCTATAGGGGTTGCCCTAAGGTCCAACAAATCAAACAAAAACAGGCCAGTCAAAAAGCCGAAGAAAGTCGAACAGTTCGACAGGCTCCTACACAAAAATTCGTGGATCCCAAATTTTCCTACGCCCAAATGGTGTCAGGGAATGAGAACACGAGACAGGCTCCACCAACGGTTGCCCCAAAGGCCCCTGTGCCTAAGGCACCAGAGGTGCAGCCTGACATTGTAGCCTTGTTGTTAAACATTCAAGGTCAACTTACAGGACTGCAAAGTCAGATAAAGGAGCAAGGCAAAAGGGTAGACCATCTCTACTCTTTGTTGCCTGGCCTGGCGCAATTTAGACCATAATGGGCGTGCTGCCGGAGACGCGCCTAAAAGTCCTAGCTGTGAATGTAAATTCACTGATTAGGATTGAACGAAGAGCCAATATGTTCCCATTATTGAAAGACTACAGTCCCGATGTGTTTATGGCTAGCGAAACTAAGCTAAACCACAAACACAAATTGACTCATAAAAATTACAATATCGTAAGAAGAGACCGGCCCGACTCTACTCAAGGGGGCGGTGTCGCTCTCTTTATACGAAAAGGCATTAATTATAAAGTCATATACAACAATGAATTGCGAAAGCTCAAGACGCTAGAAGTTTGCGTTGTATGCATCTCTCTCACTCAAGGGAAGCGGATGTATATGATTGCGGCTTATGCGGCTGGAGCTCTGCAGGTTACTTACTTTGCTTCAGAACTCGAGATTCTTTTAAGGGAACTTAAAAGAAGAAAACTATTTCATCTTGGCCGGTGATTTGAACGCAAAACATGAAGATTGGGGAAATCAACATAGTAATCCCAGAGGTAACCATCTTTTTAATTTGATGAATCTTTACAGCGCTGAATATGGCGTCGACCTGCTGGCTACTGAAAAGCCATCGTATCCAAGAACCGGCTCCTTTCTGGATCTTTTGCTGTACGACACAAGACTGACAGTTACAGACAAAGTGGGTAATCACCCTCGCAACTGCTTACAGACAGTCGAGTACGACAGTGATCACTGCGGACTGGCTGCTGTAATGCAGATTCCGAATGAACGCGTGGAGTTGGAGGAATACGTTGCAACGCATTCTTACAATTACAGTAAGATGCGCTGGCCTCGTTTCACCAACGCCCTAGCGAGAGAACTTCGTTCGAGTGACACAGCCCCACTAAACAACAGGAACCTGACAAATACAGAAATTGACCAACATTTACAACAGATGGACGAAACAATAAAACGAACGATGGAACGGACAATACAAAAGTACAAAGAACGGGACCAAATGGACGCTTACAGAAACGCTACTATTGACGCACTACGTAGGCACAAGAGTGGCTTACTTACAAGACTAAAAAACTTGTACAGACGACTCACAGACCCACACGACTTGGAGGTTAGGACACTGAAGTCATCAATAAAAAATGTCAATCTGTTGATTAAGGAGAACTACAGGTTATCAATTAACAAGTACTGGGACCGCAAGATCCGGTCAGTTAATTCCAGTGACCCTAGTATGTTCCCTAAAATCAACAAGATATTCAGGAAAAAGAACGACAACGACCTTAAGTGTGTGAAACTCCAAAGAACTGAAGAGAACAGAGACGTACTCATGACAGCGCAAAAAGATCCAGAAGAAGCCATCTTTGACGATGACTTTTATATAATTGAAGATCCGAAGGAAAAAGTGGAGGCGGTGGGAGCTGCTTTCCAGCAAGTGTACAAGGTGAATGTTAGCATTCGCCCCAACCACGACCTGGAAAACAGAGCCCTACTCAATCACTTTTACCTTCGAAATGATATGACACATTGGCGATCTGAGAACCGCGGTTTTATGCGGTTCGATGACGATTCCTTGGCAAATGCCATAATCGCCGAGCAAACGGGACCAAGTCCCTTGTTAGTGACGAAGGTTGAGCTTCAGCTCATCTTCAACTCAATAAAAAATAAAAAGTCAGCAGGTGTCGATGGTATATCCAACGTTGTACTAAGACATTTACCGATGGAGGCAATTGACATTTACACCACACTCTTCAATAATGCACTGAATAATGCATATTATCCAGTGCATTGGAAGACCGCTGTGGTTCATCCTCTCCCGAAAAAGGGAAAGAACAACTCCAACCCGTCAAATCTTCGGTCGATAAGTCTTCTTCCGAGCATCAGCAAAGTTTTCGAAAAGATCATCAATAGGGCTCTGACTAAGTGGGCTGCGGACAACAAAATAATTCCGGATAAACAGTTCGGGTTCAAGGCGGGTCATGACACAATTCATGCTGCGTCTAAACTCGTTTCTGATATCCAATGGAATAAATCAAAACAACAATGCACAGGTTCTGTTCTGGTTGATTTGGAAAAGGCCTTTGACACCGTATGGTTAGAGGGTCTTTACTTAAAACTGAGCAGGCTTGGCATAAGCAAACCATTGTTGTATATACTTTATGATATGCTTAACGGTAGAAAGTTTGTTGTCAAAAGTGGCAATGTAACTTCTACCACAACATTCTCAATTAAAAATGGTCTTCAACAGGGAGCGGTGAATTCGCTGATTCTCTTCAGCATTTACACCAGTGATCTGATAGGTAGTCTTACAAAGGCAATTGCGTACGCTGACGATCTTATTGCGTACAGAACGGCCCGAAAGGTTGAGGTTATTAGAATTCTCTTGCAGCGTGATTTCGACAAGATTCAGCGATATTGCGACGACTAGAAACTGAAAATAAATGTCCAGAAGTCGGAAACAATTCTGTTCCGGACTCCGTTGGCTAGGGCCACGAGGGATACGTGCAAGAATTGGCGCAAGATGGTTATCGTTGATCTTCACGGGCAGCCATTAGCGAGCAAAAGTGTAGTGAAGTACCTCGGTATCTGGTTAGATCAGTATTTATATTTCGACAGACATATAAATGCTGCTCTGACCAGGGCCAGAGGAGCCTTCGCTCTGACGAAACGGCTGTTTTTTAGCAGTCGGCTTGACCCCAGAGTGAAGCTAATTTGCTACATGGCCCTCATACGGCCGATGATCGTTTATGGTTGTCCTGTGTGGTTGAACGTTGCCCCTTCCCAGATGGAGAAGTTTCGGGTGTTCGAGCGGCAGTGTTTACGAATCTTCTTACGTGCATTACTATTCCAACGAGATCCTATACAACGGGGCTCGAATCAACAGAATTGACAATTTCGTGATAAAACTCGTTCGAGGTCACATTGCAAGAGCTATGTCTTCGACCAACAATTTAATTTTCGGGGCGTTCTATCCGAACGACGAGTATTTTGAAAGTGCACGCTTGAGCGGCTTCATTCCACCAGAGGCATTCCTCTTTTTAGATAGATGCGGTCTGATACAGGATAGATTGGCAGTTCCGTTAATCTACCACGTCAGACGACGAACAGTGGATAGGCGACTCCTGTACAATCGGGACGTCATGGCACAAGGCGGAGCAGAGATCCTTCGGTTCAGTAGGGCTGTGTCCGAACGGGACCGAACTGATAGGGTGAAGCAGGAGAACCAGTTTTGGTGGCTTCAATCGGCACTTGATAGTGAGTAGTCGGGATGGGGTTAAGCCTTGGCCAGCTAACATACTTGTTTTATAGTTTTAGGGTTTAGTTTTAAGAAGAATAGACATGGTGGCACAAAAAAAAAAAATACAAAAAAGTAGTAGTAAGTAGTTTATAGGTAGAATAGGTAGATTAAGTTAGTTTAAGTTTTATTTTAAGGACCCTATTTTAAGTAGTTTTAAGTAAAAATAAAAAAAGGATATTGATATTAGTTTTTTCAAATTTTCTAATAAATACAAAATAAATAAAATTTAATTGAAGTAAAATAGATCTTAGGGCCGAAAGGCATTAGTATTAAGTATTATAGTTTAACTTAGAGTGTCCGTATGGGACCAGTAAGTTAGTAATAAGTTATGGATAACTAGGCTAGTTTTATGAATTTTTGTCTAGCTTTGAGATAGTCTTAAGAATGAATTAATAAAAATGAATTTGAAAAAAAAAAAAAAAAACAGCTGTATATATGTATATATATATAAAAACGGAATGCAAAAAATGAAAAATTAAAAAAATGTTAGATGGTTAGATTTGCTGCTGTGGTTGTACTTGTTTTAAGTAGTTTATAGGTAGAATAGGTAGTTTAAGTTAGTTTAAGGTTTTATTTAAAGGACCTAATTTTAAGTAATGTTTAAGTTAATTTAAAAAATAAAGATATTGAAATTAGTTTTTTTTTTATTTTTAAATACAATAAAAAAAATAAATGAAATGTAAATGTAAATGAAATTAAATAGATCTAAGAGCCTAAGGGCATTAGTATTAAGTATTAAAGTTTAACTTAAGTGTCCGTATGAGTTAATTAGGCTAGTTTTATGAATTTTTGTCTGGCTTTAAGATAGGTTTAAGAATGAACTAATAAAAATAATTTAAAAAAAAGTGCGTTGGACGGTCATGCCAGAGGTATTGGGTTCAATCCCTGCCTGTGCCACCTAAAGTTTTTTTTTCACGGGTACTGCTTCTTGCGAGGAATTGACAAATCCTCAAACAGTAATTCTTGTCATGAAAAGTGCTTTCTCAATTTAGCCGTTCGTAAGTCCCCTCCATCCCTGGCAACATTACTCGCACACAGGAATGGTTGAGAGTTGTAAGTCACTAGGCCCTAGTTCTCAATGGACTGTCGCGCCACCTAATTTATTTTTTATTAATAGAATCATTAAACGATCACAGAAGCAGTGGAATTACAGCAAACCGGTAGCCGTGATTGTCCAGGCGCCTGTCGATAGGAGCGTGGTATCGAGAGCGAAAGGTTGGGAAAAGGCAAACACATAACTTGGTGCAACGAGCCCATGCTGCTAAGCGCGGAGCCATGAGGGAAAAGCTGCAGCAACAAAAAACCAAGTGAGGACGTCACAAAGGGAAGTTTCAGAGTCTGACGACAGCATTGATTACGTCTCCGAGGGTGGAGGGGCGCTACAGGTCACCGAAAAATAAGTATTCAATCCTATCGGAGCCAGAGTAGCCAACAGAATAGGTGATTGAGGTTGCTGATGCCCCCAACGACAACGAAATCGATGGTATGGAGCTGGCACAAGTGCTGCAAGCAAAAAAGCAGCAAATAGATGCCTACGAGGTCCAAATAAAAAGCTGAAGGAAGAGATAGAGACCCTTCTCAGTAACCTGAAAATCAAAATTGAAACGCGACGACAAAGAGGCAGCTGATTAGGAGTACAAACAAGCACAACAGCTGCAACAAAAACAACAGCAGCAACAGGCGAAACTGGGGAATGAGCGGGTTGAGGATTTAGCCCTGCTCAAGTGTGTCCTGTGTGGGAATCAAGGGCACCCAGCTAGTTATAAGGCCTGCCCTAAGGTCCAACAAATAAAACAAAAACAGGCCATTCAAAAAGCCGAAGTAAGTCGAACAGTTCGCAACACAAAAATTCGTAGATCCCAAATTTTCCTAAAAACTATTTCATCCTGGCCGGTGATTTGAACGCAAAACATGAAGATTGGGGAAATCAATATAGTAATCCCTGAGGTAATCATCTTTTAAATTTGACCAACATTTACAACAGATGAACGAAACAATAAAACGAACAATGGAACGGACAATACCGAAGTACAAACAACGACGGGACCAAATGGACGCCTACAGAAACACTACTATAAGAGTGACTTACTGACAAGACTCAAAAATTTATACAGACGATTCACAGACCCACACGTCTTAGAGGGGTTGGGGTCAAAATTCTGCCGGGGTCAAAATTCTTTTGTCAAAATTCTGCTTTCAAAATTCTGCTTTTCAAAATTCTGCTTTCAAAATTCTGCTTTTCAGAATTCTGTTTTTCAAAATTCTGCTTTTCAAAATTCTGTTTTTCAAAATTCTGTTTTACAAAATTCTGAAATAATAAAAATAAGGTTTGGAAAATGTTAAAAAGCGCGCGCTTTTTAACATTTTCCAAACCTTATTTTTATTATATCCAGAATTTTGTAAAATTATCCTCTCGCTTGCATAAGCGAGATGTTTAGACGCAATTAATTTTTGCTCTCTTAACTTAGTCAGGGTCTTAGACAATGGTTAGTGTCTTTTCTTATCCCTTCGTGATAGTGTGTTATTAATCTCTCCACTTTAACGTAATTTGCTTTTCGTTTTTTAATTGTTGTTATTATTTTTTGTTTACATTTTGTTTTTGTTGTTGTTATTTTTGCTCTATTTTCAGTTATTGTTTATAATTATTAAAAGACGAAATTTTGATTTTTTTTTTGTTAAAATTGAAACAAAAACCATCTTAAATTGACTTTTCCGTTAATAAATATACTATTAAAAAAAAAACAGAATTAGCAGAATTTTTTTTTTAATATAAACTTCCAGAATTTTGAAAAGCAGAATTTTGTAAACCAGACAAAAAAAAAGCAGAATTTTGAAAAGCAGAATTTTCGTTAAAAAAGCAGAATTCTGAAAAGCAGAATTTTGAAGCCAGAATTTTGACCCGATCCCGTCTTAGAGGTTAGGACACTGAAGTCGTCAATAAAAAATATCAATCTGTTGATTAAGGAGAACTACAGGTCATCAATTAACAAGTACTGGGACCGCAAGATCCGGTCAGTTAATTCCAGTGCCCCTAGTATGTTCCCTAAAATCAACAAGATGTTCAGGAAAAAGAACGATAATAACCGTGTCTGAAACTCCAAATAACTGAAGAGAACAGAGTCGTACTTAGGACAGCGCAAATAGATCCAGAAGAAGCCATCTTTGACGATGACTTTTTTTATAATTGAAGATCCGAAGGAAAAAGTGGAGGCGGTGGGAGTTGCTTTCCAGCAAGTGTACAAGGTGAATGTTAGCATTCGCCCCAACCACGACCTGGAAAACAGAGCCCTACTTTATCACTTTTACTTCGAAATGACAACACAATGGCGATCTGAGAACCTTGGTTTCGTGCGGTTCAATGACGATTTCTTGGCAAATGCCATAATCGCCGAGCAAACGGGACCAAGTCCCTTGTTAGTGACGAAGGTTGTCGTATAAACAACCTTATAATTATTTGTCAGTTTAATATTTAATAAAAACTCATTCAATTATTAGACATCAAACAATAAACATATCTTTTATTTGGTACTCGCTACTACATGGTGTCAGATTAAAAATAAATAAATAGAATTGAATCAAAAATAAAAATAGAATTGAATCAAAACCAAAACCAATCTTTTAAAATAAACATGTCGCTCAAACCTCCGAAGCCCTTGATCATAAATAATGAACTAGATATATCTCAAGAATGGAATGACTGGATAGAGTTGTACGAAAACTATTCCACAGCGATTCAACTATCCAAAAGGACGAAGCTATTCAAGCTGCAACTTTACTATCTTCTCTTGGTCGAGACGCACTGAAACTTTTGAATAATATACATAAATGCAAGAAGATAAAAAGAAATCAATACAAATAAAAAAATTATTAGCCGCACAGTTTGCACCACCAAAAAATAAGACCTATGAACGATACATTTAAACGCAGAAAACAACACCAGCGCTGAGATCAAACGAAGAATAACTCTTGCTAACCGCTGTTTCTTTGGGTTAAGAAAGCAATTGAGTGGAAAAATCCTCTCTCGAAGGACCAAAATGTCGCTATATAAGACCCTTATCATCCCCGTCCTGCTATATTGTGCAGAAGCATGGACTATGACAAAAGCGGATGAAAGCACCTTGGGTCGTTTCGAGAGAAAGGTTCTTCGTGTGATCTACGGTCCCGTATGCATCGAAGGGGAGTGGAGGAGAAGATGGAACGACGAGCTGTACGGGCTGTACATCGACGTAGACTTAGCCAGAAGGGTAAAAGTCCAACGACTAAGATGGCTGGGTCACGTAGAGCGCATGGAAACCAATGCTCCGGCCCGGAAAGTCTTCGAATCCACACCCACAGGACAGCGCAGTAGAGGAAGACCGCGAATCAGGTGGCGCGCATAGAGGAAGGTGACCTCACCCAACTCGGAGTGCGAAACTGGAGACATCTAGCTAGGGACCGAGCTAGATGGAGAAGTTTGTTGGGTGAGGCCCTAGTTCACACAGGACTGTAGCGCCACCTTAAGTAAGTAAGTAAGAACGATACATTTTCCATAAAACAAAACAACAATCAGGGGAATGTTTCGAAGATTTTCTTCATCGAGTGCAAACTCAAATTCAAAAATGCTCCTACAACTCGAAACAAATTGACGAATTCGTTTTGGATCAAATCGTCTTAGGCGTCTCAAGCCAAGATCTTAAACAAAAACTTTGGACTGCGGAAGAACTAACACTAGAAAATGCCAAAAATATGTGTAGATCAGCTGAAAGAGCTGCAAAAGAAATGAAAACCTTGGAGCATACGACGTCGTCCAAAATATATACTGTTAAGAATGAAGACTTTGATTGCAAACGATGTGGTACATTCCATGGATTAAAAAGCTGCCCTGCTTTTAACAAAGTCTGCAGCAAATGTGGTTTCAAAGGACACTTCAAACAAATGTGTAGGTCAAAATCTAAACAAGATGAACCTGCAACAAGAAAAAATAAAAATACAAAATGGAACACTTCTGCCAAAAAAGTGAACAGAATAAAAAATTCAAGTCAGTCTCATAATGATGAAACCACTGATGACAGCGATGAGAGTGATGATTCTAAATGCATTAATGCATTATGCATTAAACGATGAGCACAAATGGTCAGAAGCAGTAAGTGTTGGCAATAAGAAACTTATTCTTAAATTAGATACAGGCGCTGAATGTAATGTATTGTCAAAAAGAGCAGCAATCAAATTAAATGCCACAATCAAAAAGTCAGCCACGAAACGTTTGATAGCCTACAATAATGATTCGATCAAAGTTATTGGCGAAGCACAAATTTTATGTAAAACGAAAAATGACAAAATACAAAAAATACTTTTTAAAATCGTTGAAGAAAACGTACAACCTATTTTGGGAAGAAAAATGTGTGAAAAGTTGGGTTTCATACTAAGAGTCTATACTGTTGACAATTTTTTTTTTTTTTTTTTATAATTAGTGAACACTAAAGCAGCATTCACATGAGCGCGACCAACGAACGACGAATGAATTACAAAATGTGAGTTTATATACGTTTAAAGACATATTTCCACACAAAATCTTAACAAAACGATAGCAATATAGTTTCTATTTGATTTATGATGCATACTTTTACTTTTCAATATCATTATATTAATAAATTTAAGAAAACAAATTTATTCGTCGCGAACAAAATTTTAGTTGATACGAACTATCAAACTTTATTCGCTTCCCACATACCATCCACACTGCAACGAATAAATTGATCGCGTTCCACATACCATCCACACTGCAACGAATAAATTGTTCGCGCGCTACATAACCTAAAAGTCAAACTTCATTCGCGAGAAGTTTGCATCCTGATAGAATGGGGGAGTCTATTAAATATCCGACATGAGGAAACATTATAAAAATTTCTAAATGCGGTTGTTCGATATACCGGTATAGAAACTTGGTTTAAAAAATTTCCACGTAAATTATAATTATCAATTATTCTAAAATTAAGATTACCTGATCTTTTAAAGAAAATTTTTAGAACTTTATAACAATACATATGTCTCACTGATAGAATTTTCAAATCTCTAAATAGTGGAAAACTAGGGTACAGGCGAGGCTTACCACATATTTTCTTCAGAACACTTTTTTGCAAAACTAATAAAGGTTGTATTTTGTTATAATATGAACCTCCCCAACAAGAAATTCCATATTCTAGTTTCGAATGAAAAATGCCATAATAAATTTTAAGTAGCAGTTTGGAAGAGCAAACTTTACGCAAAAAGAAGAAGTTTCTAAGAGTGCACCGAAAATATTGTCTAAGATTCTCTGTGTGGTTATAAAAACTTATTCTAGAATCAATTATTAATCCCAAATACTTGAATTCATTGACTATTTCTAATTTAAAGCATTTATCACTACAGCTCATGGAATCCGTAAATGTTATGGAAGTAACCATAGGATTACAGGTGCAGTTAAAAAGCTTGAATTTTTGACACTCAGTAGCATGGAAAAAAAGATCAGCATCAACAATCTTTTGGCCAGACAAACTGAAAAACATTATCTTGGTTTTAGAACTAATTATCAATTTGTGCTCTGCAAACCAGATTCTTAACAGGCTGAGATCCCAATTTATATCAGATATAAGATTTAGACAACTATCTGTACCATACGAAAAACCAACATCATCTGCAAAGGCTGTCAAAGAACCCTTAAAAGGCAAACTGAATAAAGAATAATTGTACACCAAAAAAAGTATTGGTCCTAAATTGAACTTTGTGGAACTCCCAAATCGAATGTCTTTATATCACTCCTAATACCATCAAATTTCACTCTTTGGGCTCTTAAATTTAAATAAGATCTTAACCAATCACTAATGAATCCTCGAAACCCAGCACTTTCAAGTTTGCTATCAAAATTTCGTGATTAACCATGTCAAAGGCTTTTGATATGTCAACAAACAATCCGGCTGTATTCTTTTTTCTATCAAGACTTACAAATATTTGAGAACAGAAATGTAACAACGCATCTTCGGTTGATTTATTGCTTTGAAAACCAAACTGAACATCATTGAAAAAATTTGTTCTCGTTAAAAAGCTCACCATTCTATTTTTTACAGCTTTTTCAAAAATCTTACTTATCGAGGGCAAGAGTGATATAGGCCTATAGTTACCCAGATCATTAGTTGCTCCTTTCTTGAAAAGTGGCAAGATATTGGCACATTTAAGAGCAACCGGAAATACTCCAGAAAAAATACTTTTGTTAAAGATATGTGCCAAAACATCAATTATAAAACATGCTACATTTTTCAAACAAACATTTGAAATACCATCATAACCAGAAGAGTTTGAAGTTTTTAAAGTGCCAATTAACTTTAGAATCTCTAAACTAGTTATAGGCTCAAACACAAAACTTTGGCTTTGAGAAGGTTCATTACTGAATGGACTACAAAGTGTACAAGATGGGTGACTAGAACTAGCTTGTAGATTAAGTGAAATCGTTGAAAAGTATTCATTGAATGCATTAGCAATTGCAATTTTATCTGAGACCACACGACCATTAACATTGACAACAGATTGGTTGTTTTTTGCACTGAGATTTATTAAGTATACTATTCACTATTTTCCATTCATTTCTAATATTTCCTTCAGATAGATTGAATTTGTTTTTAAAATAGTTATCACGACAAATAGGAATTTCCTTCTTTAATTCAACACAAATTTTTTTATATTTAGTTTTTAAATTCTGACTGCTGTTGCGTTTTAAACACTTTTTTCTTAATTTGTTTTTATACTTCACTTTTTTAAGCAAACTATACGTAATCCACGGCTTTAAACGCTTATTAGATTTTTTCGGAACGATATCAAAAGAAGCATCAGAAATGTATCTACAAAGGATATCAATAAATATGTCATACGATTTGGAAGGATCACTTTCGGCAAAAACTTCTTCCCAAAACTCAAAAGACAAATTAGTTTTAAGCCTACTAAAATCGATATTTTTAATCAACTTTCGGGGACTAGAATCAGAGCAAATATTTTCTTTCCCTATATCAATAAGAATTCCAGTCATGGAATGATCAGTTATTCTGAGGTCAAAAACACACTTTTCACAGGAACTGATTGAAGGAGCGAATCGGCCATAAATATGATCAAGACAATATCCAGATCTCGAACTTGTTATCTCTTTAACAAACGAAACAAGTCCATGAGAAGCTAACAAATCAAGATAAGTTGCCACGAACTCACTACTTTCTAAAGTATCGATATTCAAATCACCCACAATTAACAAATTATTTGATTTCTCACTATCCAAGAAAGTTGAAAATTCTTCCATAAAAACTGTACTGTTAAATATATGAAGTCTATAAATACATAATATATTAAAGATTTGTTTATTAATTTTGACGGTAATTTTCAAAACATCCGCACTTTGAAAATCTAATTTCAAAACTTCAATAATATCAAAAGCTTGATTTACAAAACAACCAACACCTCCGGCTGCATAATTCTCATTTGCATTCAGATAGAAATCATAACCTGGCAACCCATAATTATTTTTCTCACAATCATGAATCCAAATTTCTGAGACAACAACAATGTCTGGAATACACATAAAAGAATCTATATGTTAAACAAGACTCGCGAAATTCTCTCTTAAACTTCTGATGTTTTGATGAATAACAAATAATTTTTTGAAAGAGTAAGTTTTGTTATAAAAAATTTCTTCGCAATTTGTATCAAAAAGATCGAAGGTAGAAAAATTAAAATTAAAATCGTTTGGCAAATTCATATTGAGAAATTAAATAAAAAATACACTAAATATATTAGTACAGGATCATTAAAAGATCTTATTACATTAATTTTTCCACCTTCAACCATTCGCATAAAAATGTTTGTTATCTCTATACCACACATATTTATACCCCTTTTGTTTTTTAATCTCTTTTGCTTTCATAAACAAAGCTCTTGTATAACTCGTGAGAGCATCATTGATGTAAATATCATTACACTTTTTTGCTCTGCTTCCACCGCTGCTACCACCGCCACCACCATCACCGATACTGCCACTGCTACCACTGCTGCCGACTACACCGCTTCCATCGAGAATGTTTGAGTTAAGTCTATTTTTTTTCTTTGACTTAGTTCTCATTATATTTTGTTTTAGAGATGAATCCGAAAGAGTCAAACAAATGACAGACGAGTGTGATGATGAAGAGCAAGGGGCTTTGTCGTCTTTTGCATTTTTCTTTCTCAACACTTTCTTCACATAGCATTTATCATCAGGAACTTCTATGGCCAATGCATTAAACAATAAATGCTGTGCTAAGCCTTTCGCATTTGCGTCATTGATGTTGGGTACACCGGTAATTTCAATGCAGTTGTTAAGTTGATGTTGTTGTTGCCAATTTAACTTGCTTTCAAGTGATTGAAAGTTCTGTATTTTCTGTCCGCAAGTCACTAATTGTCTGAAGCATGTTTCCCATCATTTGTTCAAGGTTTGTAAGTTTTTGGCAAACCACACGTAGAGAGAACTCTTCACTCTCCCCCGGAATTGGTTGTGGTGAAGCTTTTCGTACACTTGATGTTTGTTGTGTTTTGGAATTACTTTCGTTGGCACGTTGTTGTTCGTTGTTGTTGCTGGTTAAGTTAGATGGAGCCGCAATCATCGATGAACGCCAAATAGCTCTGCATTTGTCGCAACGGTATGGTACACCACTTGATTTAAAGTAATCAATGTCCTCCTTCAGAACTTTAACACAAGGAGCGTGAAAATTAGATAGGCAATCGTTGCACGATATTTTGGACGCGGAACCTTTTTTGATCACCTCCGCACAAACTTTACAATTGATCATTATTAAATTCGAATAGTTTTAACTTCTCTGATAATATCTTTCAAGTAACAATGAGATGCGCACCCCACGACACTCACTTTACGAGGGTTTTGATCTGAATGGTATTACGGTTAAATTGTTTAAGGGCTATTGCAACTGGCTATTTCACTAGAGCATAATCCGTTAAAATAACGGTAAAAAAGGGTTAGACAAGAAACCTTGCGTCGATGTTCGAGTGACGTAAACGAGTTGATGATGTTAATGTCACCAATCATTTTAAAAGCTCTACTTTGAATACTGTCCAAGAGGCTTAAATAAGTTACTGGAGCACCAGCCCAGAGATTAGAGTTATATTCAAGTTTCGGACGTATATAAGTTTTGTAGATTGTAGCCAGATCAGACGGAGAGAAAAATTTCTTGCAACGTCTCAAAAAACCTAGACATCTTGCGGCATTTTTTGCAACATCTCGTATGTGATTGCTCCACAAAAGGTGGTTGCTGATGCACATTCCGAGGATGTCGAGATTTTCCGTTTCGTTGATGCAAGTGCCACTCATAGATAGTGGCAAATTGGGTTTATCTCGCTTTAACGATGCAAGACAGCATTGCGTTTTCGAAGCATTAAATTCCACACGATTTTTTATTCCCCATTGTACAATGCTGTGTAGGTCGGAATTTAATGAGCTAATCATATTTTGTCGTTGCAGTTCCACATCCGAAGAGGAGAGTTGTGAGTCTGGAAACGAATATGAAAAGCGAAGAGTGCTATCGTCAGCGAAACAATGTATTGGATTAGAAGTAGCAGACAGGAGATCATTTATAAAAATGAGGAAGAGGGTCGGAGACAAAACAGCGCCCTGGGGCACACCAGCATTTTTTTTATGGGTTTCAGACTTGAATCCGTCCAAAACAACTTGTATTGAACGGTTCGAAAGAAAATTTCTAATCCAACGAAGAAGAGATTCGTCGATACCGAAAGCACGCATTTTCGATAAGAGAGCAAGATGCCAGACTTTATCAAATGCCTTTGAAATATCAAGTGCAATTATCTTACTTTCTCCAAAACGATGTAAGGATTTGTTCCACTGTTCGGTGAGATGAACCATTAGATCACCAGTGGACCTATTGCTACGAAAGCCGTATTGCCGGTCATTAAGAAGCTTCCGTTCCTCAAGATATTTCTTAAGCTGATAATTAATCAGCGTTTCCATGACCTTGGAAAGAAGGGACGTAAGTGCAATCGGTCGGTAATTAGAGGGTGAGGAAGATTCGCCTTTTTTGGGAATAGGCTGGACAAATGCGGTTTTCCATCTACTCGGAACGAGACCTGAGGAGTAGGACAGATGAAAAAGCTTACGCAGTGGTTTTGCCAGCGATGAAGAACACCTCTTCAGAACAATAGCGGGGATACCATCCGGACCAGCGGATTTATGTATGTTAAGATCTTTTAGGACTCTCGCCACAGTACGAGTGCGAAAAAAGATTGGTCCCATAGAATCACTAACGCGCTCCATGACAGGCGGAGTCATAACACTCATTGGCAGCGTTGAATTGGCGGCGAACTGCCTAGCGAAGAGATTAGCTTTCTCTAAAGAGCAAACAAGTGGAGTGTCATTGACAACGAGCGTAGGAACCGACGAAGAGGAAGAATTCCTCATGTTTTTTACAAATGACCAAAAATTTGTACTGCCTTTGGGACATTGCAGTATTTTTTGCCGTAATTTTTGGTCATGTAAAAATTTGGTCCGTCGAATATGGACGTTGCATGCCTTGCTGGCTTGCTTGAACTTATTCCGGTTTTCCTCAGTTGGATTGGCTTTAAAACAACGGAAACTTACCTTCTTGACCCTAATAACCTCTTTACAGCTCGCATCGAACCATGCGTTTTCCTTAGGTCTGATGCTTTTAACCCTATTCGGGATAAAAGTTCTCATTCCCAGGAGAATCAAACTTGTGATCATATCAGCGCTGGCGTCAACGTCACTATCGAGAAAGCATAGTGACCAGTTAAAGATCCTAAAATAATTATTGAGACCGCCCCAGTTGGCTTTCTCGTAATGCCAAACGGTTCTCTTAGGAGCTCTTTCTTTAACTGGAGAGTTTTGACACGTGAAATTTGCTTATATGACACAATGGTCAGATGAGTGTACATTGAAATCGTAATAACGATTTCAGTGTGAGGATACAGGGAGACAATTCTTTGAATGGAGTCAGACAGAGCATCATTCCTGAGAAGTCGAAACTCTGTCCAGGTTTGGGCTTCGATAAAGGAAACAATAGTGAATGATGTGCTTATTCACGGAAAGTTTTAACCACATGAAATTAAAGAAGGAATTGGTACAATGACCATATTGTGGTAAAAGCTGATAGGCAACATCATTCCTAATATATATGGCGGGACCATGGTGTGAAAAGAATAATGGCACCAAGCAATACCCATGAATAAAAAATTCAGCCGGATCGGAATCTTCACCTACTTGGGTTTCACTCAATGCTAAAACAGCTGGTCTGTTAGAATTAGCGTGGATGTACACAGACAGAAAATTCGATCTCAGCCAGCGAACATTGCTATAATCTACTCTAAAATTACCAGTCATTGCAATATAAAAAAAAATCCTAAAATCAAAACAGACGAACTTCTAAGCATATCACTGTATAAGATTATTTAAGAGGTCTTTACAATAGAACCACACTACTAGTGTTATGCCTTTAGTATTAAAGTTAAATTGGTCCGGACCCTAACAATCAAAACAGTAATCTACAATCCATGTATTATTATTGAATGAACCAACACATACACACAATTGAGCGAGCTTTCAAAAAGCTTAGCCCAATGCATGCACCTGCTGAGCCACTCAACTGTACAAAAAATGAAAGAAAGAGTGAGGAGGGGAATGCACTTACTGTGTTCTGGTAGGTATTTATATTATTGCCTTTTTCCCTTTGTGTTGCTTTTTTGTTTTTTATTATATTGCTGTTGTTGTTCACTGTTTTTTTTGTTCATTATTATTTTCTGTTGATTTATTGATTATTTTTGTTGATCATTGTTTTTTTTGTTTTGATTTTATTTGAGCAATTTGTTTTTTTTTTTTTTTCAAGTTCAAGTTCATATTTATTTGCAGTTTAAGGCTTAGACTATTTTATAATGAATTAAATTATTTAAGAGATACAGAAGCTTGTTCTTTACATCTACAATACAATAAATTTACGACAATATTTTAATTTTACTATGGTTATAATAAATTATTAAGGGAAAACACTACAAGAAAAAAAAAAAATTAAATTAAACGAGTTTGCGACGGGGACGGGAGACAGACAACAATTAATGTGAAACGCAGAACACGACAAGAGGACATGAACCTCCTCACACGAGCTTTCACTGACAACTCAACAATAATGAAGATGCAAAATTAGGCTGTTGTACTGCTTTCGAATATGATATTGATTTTATTGACAATCCTAAATTCAAAATTATTCCACCGCGCCGAATACCACATACCTTTAGAGACAAAGTTAAAATTGAGCTAGAGAATATGGAAAAATTAGGCGTCATTCAAAAAGTTACAGACCTAACACCAGCAGTAAGCCCTATGATTATTGTTCAGAAAAGTGATAAAATTAGAATTTTCATGGATCCCACTGAATTGAATAAAAATATCAAGCGTAGACACTATCCACTAAAGACAGTAGAAGAAATTACAGCAAGAATAGGTAAAGCAAAATGGTTTACGAAGATGGATTGTCAAAAAGGTTTTTGGCAACTTAAGGTCAGTGAAAAAACGTCAATGTATCTAACATTTTCAACACCTTGGGGAAGATATAGATATCTGCGATTACCATTCGGAATAAGTTCAGCTCCAGAAATATTTTCAGAAGTTATAATTCGAACATTAAGTGGTATTGAAAACTGTGAAATTGCAATGGACGATATTCTCATTTACTCTGAAACTAAAAAACAGTTACGAGATATTACAAAAAGAGTAAAAGATACTTTAAAGAAAGCTGGATTCAAACTAAATGAAAATAAGTGCGAATACGAAAAAAACCGTATGAAATTTTTGGGCCATATCTTTACATCAAATGGATATGAGGTTGATGCAGACAAGGTTGAAGCAATTAAACAGTTAAAATCTCCAACAAACATTAAAGAATTACAACGTTTTCTGGGTATGGTTAACTACCTAGGAAAATTAATTTCAAATTTGTTGAAACTAACTCAACCATTGCGTAAGTTACTTCATAAAGATGTTGAGTGGTTCTGGGATGCTGAACAAGAAGAAGCTGTTAATAAACTTAAGAAGATGATTTCAACTACTCCTGTGCTTAAGTATTACGATGTAAACAAAAGCGTGAAATTATCAGTTGACGCGTCTTCTAAAGCAATGGGTGCATGTTTACTTCAAGACGGTCAACCTGTAGCATATGCAACAAGAGCTTTTTCTAATACACAACAAAACTATCCACAAATTGAAAAAGAAGCAATGGCGATTAAATTTGCATGTAAGAAGTTTCATGAATGCATTTATGGCAAACAATTGTTAGTAGAAACAAACCATAAACCCCTTGAAACAATATTCAAAAAACCAATGGAGAAAGCACCAGTTCGACTTCAAAAGATTTTATGGGATGTGTTGCAATATTCACCAAATGTTAAGTACGTAAAAGGAACAGATATACCGATTGCTGATACCTTGAGCAGAGACTGTGAAACCAATGAAGTTGAAAGTGATGAACAATATCAAGTAAATATAGTATTAGCTCTAACAGATGACGCCAAGAAACGTTTTGTAGTAGCCACTAGTAAAGACAAGGAACTTTACTATACTCTGTCCAACAAAAATAGTCAGTACAGAGAAGATAGGACGTTTACCTCTCACTCTGACTGAAGTAAAATCTCGTTAAGCTGTGAGAGAGAGCAAATATTACAGGGTTTCCGTAGTGCCCATTATGAATTTCGAAAAAGCTCTGATAAATATTAGTAGGGATACCAACTTTTGATTTTAAATTGAAAGTTAAAAATAAATTCCGTTTAAGAAAATTTATAAATTATGTACATAATCCCGAATTCAAAAACCCCTTTGTGAAAACTAAGAGTAACATAAATTCAATTATGAAAAAATAATGAAAATTTTCGATTCTGTATCACACAATATTCACAAATACACAATTTATAAACAACACAGCACAGATTTATAATAAAATAAAAGCAGTTCTTTTTTTGGCACTGATTATAAAACACCGTATAAATAAACACTTTTTCAAAGAATATTTTTTTTATGAACAAAATCACTATTTTTCACCATCTAAAATTACACCATGTATTATAAATAATTTTCGCTTAAACTCAACCCTTTGCTTCCTAGTGGTTTCGCAATTAAACCAAATAGGTACTCTATATTTTTTCTTTATATTCCTACTGTTTTTTTTTCAATTTTTAGTAAATATTATTTTTTTTATTTAAATGCATTATTCATTATACACATTCTATATAAATTTTAAGTTTTTATACAAATTTTTGAAAAAGTTGACATCTCCGGGAACAAAGGGTTAATTTACGAAGAATAATAAATAAACTTCACTTACCGAAAAACAGCAAGCGACAACACCATTCGCATATTTGTTCTCAAAAGCTTTTAAAAAAGCACACATTCTGAAAGCTCCCAAACAAAATCCAAAGAAAAATCCACCATGATTTGCATTAAAGTGGAAATGGTAACTCTAATAACAATCTGCTTATTTTCAATACATACGAAGAGGGTTGTTTGTGAACACATTATTTATCAGTGTCAGTGTGGCTTTGGCTGCGCATGGTAAAGGTTGTGGGGATGTACGCTCGTCGAAGCGTAATTACAACAACAATTTATGTGTAAGTCAGTGGTTGAATTTTCTTTTTCAGTAGGTAAAAAGGGAATAAAACCACTGACTGGCACCATTTGCAAGAAAAAAGCTCTCCCATAAGACGTGTACTGACTATTTTTGTTGGACAGAGTATAAAAGAAATAATTGAAAAAGGATGGCCTAATGATCAAAAACTTTTACCAAAGTCTATGCGTAGATATGCTACTTTTAAAGAAGAATTGTCAATAGATGGTGGATTATTATTCAAAGCGCGAAAAGTTATTGTTCCCGAATCAGAAATTCATTCAACTATCAAGCAATTACACGCTGGTCATGCAGGAATTGTTAAGACTTTGACAAGAGCACGTCAATCTCTATACTGGTATGGTCAAACGACAGATATCAACAATTATGTTCAAAGATGCTCAGTTTGCCAACAAACACAAAAAAGCAATATTCGTCAACCAATCATTTTAAAGACAATTCCAGAATATCCATTCCAAATAGCATCATCAGATATATGTAAAGTATCTGGAAAGGACTATTTGTTGATTGCTGATCATTACTCGGGATTTTCTGATTTTTGCAAGCTCAAAACATCAACATCATCTGAAATTGTTTCATGTTTAAAGAAATGGTTTTCAGTGCATGGAATACCAGACATTTTTGAAACAGATGGTGGTCCACAATACAACTCAAAAATATTTTCTGAATTTTCAAGAGACTGAAATTTTAAACATATTACTTCTTCGCCAAATTTTCTACAATCTAATGGTTTTGCCGAACGAAATGTCCAAACAATCAAAAATTTAATCAAACAATGTCAACTGGACAATAGTGATGTATATAAGGCAATGCTGATGCTTCGCAATACTGCACGCAGTGAAACGCTGAAGTCACCATGTCAGCGTTTATTTAGCCGTTCAACACGCACTATTATTCCGATCGACATCAATAGTCTGAAACCCAAAATTGTACCAAACATCCCATATGAACTAAAAAAAGCACGCTTGAAACAAAAAAAAACTGCAGACCTACATAGTAAACCAAGAGAACCTTTTAAAATTGGTGATAGAGTGAGAATTCAAACTGGACATCGAAAATGGAGCCCTGCTAGAGTTGTTGAAAATACAGAGTATCCTCGATCTGTTATGGTCAAAACAACTAACGGTACTAAACTAAGAAGAAATAACCATCACTTAAGGAAAACAAAAGGTTTTAACTTTAATCCGGATACAGGTGATGAAGACTTCGATTTTCCAGAATTTGAAAAAGAAACAGAAATAGTTCAAAACAACAGTGCAGAAACAACAGATTCCCAAAACATAGAGGAACATAATACTCCTTTATCATCAAAATCTGAAAAGTCTACAAATTCAAATGATCAAGATGACTCTTTTCAAAGAACAAAAAGAGGTCGCATAAGCAGACCACCAGAAAGATTTGATCCAGCTGAATATTAATGTAATTCTATATTACTTGTACATACTAACATGTATAACAGTTTGTTATTTTCGTTAATTGTTATTTTTCTTTAAAACCTTTTATTTGAGTTATTTATTATTTTTTTTAATATCTGTTAATATTGTCTTTCTTTATTTATTATTACCTACTTTGGTTTAGCAAATTACCGCATATTACCAGGTATATGTATGTATTCAAAAAAAATGTATAAACAACCTTATAATTATTTGTCAGTTTAATATTTAATAAAAACTCATTCAATTATTAGATATCAAACAATAAACATACCTTTTATTTGGTACTCGATACTACAAAGGTTGATCTTAAGCTCATTTTCAATTCAATAAAAAACAAAAAGTCGGCAGGTGTCGATGGTATATCCAACGTTGTGCTAAGACATTTACCGATGGAGGCAATTGACATTTATACCACACTCTTCAATAATGCACTGAATAATGCATATTATACAGTGTATTGGAAGAACGCTGTGGTTCATCCCCTCCCGAAAAAGGGAAAGGACAACTCCAACCCGTCAAATCTTCGGTCGATATGTCTTCTTCCGAGCATCAGCAAAGTTTTCGAAAAGATCATCGATATTGCGACGACTGGAAACTGAAAATAAATGTCCAGAAGTCGCAGACAATTCTGTTCAGGACTCCGTTGGCTAGGACCAAGAGGGATACGTGCAAGAATTGGCGCAAGATGGTCATCGATGATCTTCACGGGCAGCGATTAGCGAGCAAAAGTGTAGTGAAGTACCTCGGTATCTAGTTAGATCAGTATTTATATTTCGACAGACATATAAATGCTGCCCACAGTGAAGGTAATTTGCTACATGGCCCTCATACGGCCGATGATCGTTTATGGTTGTCCTGTGTGGTTCAACGTTGCCCCTTCCCAGCTGGAGAAGTTTCGGGTGCTCGAGCGGCAGTGTTTACGATGCTGTACCGTCTTATATCGAACACCCGAATCTTCTTTCGTGCATTACTATTCCAACGAGGTCCTATACAACGGGGCTAATCTATCACGTCAGACGAACCGTGGATAGGCGACTCCTGTACAATCGGGGCGTCATGGCACAAGACGGAGCAGAGCTCCTTCGGTTCAGTAGGGCTGTGTCCGAACGGGACCGAACTGATAGGGTGAAGCAGAAGAACCAGTTTTGGTGGCTTCAATCGGCACTTGATAGTGGGTAGTCGGGATGGGGTTTTAAGCCTCGGCCGGCTTACATACTTGTTTTATAGTGTTAGGGTTTAGTTTTAAGTAGAATATGCATGGTGGCACAAAAAAATATAAAAAAAAATTAAAAATAAAATTAAAAAAAAAAATGGAATAAGAAAAAAAAGGACAACAATATATGAAAAACAAAAAATGTTAGATAGTTAGATTTGTGGTGTGGTTTTTCTAGTTTTAAGTAGTTTATAGGTAGGATAGGTAGTTTAAGTTTTACTTTAAAGACCTTATTTTAAGTAGTTTTTAAGTAAACATGAAAAAAAATATTGAAATTAGTTTTTTTTTTTAATTTTCTAATAAATAAAAAATAAATAAAATGAATTACAGCAAAATAGATCTTAGGGCCGAAGGAATTAGAATTAAGTATTATTGTTAAACTTAGAGTGTCCGTATGAGACCAGTAAGTTAGTTGTAAGTTATGGTTAATTAGGCTAGTTTTATGAATTTTTGTCAAGCTTTAAGATAGTTTTAAGATGAAATTAATAAAAATTAATTCAAAAAAAAAACTAGGCGCCGACAAAAAGTACCGGAGGAACGCCTGCTTCTGTTCGACCCCCATGATCCAAATATATCTTTTTTTGTATCTAAATTTTAATTATTTTTGTTTTAACATAAACTACTTTTAAATTAAATTTTGTGGTGATAATAACGGCTGCTCAAAACCGAAAATCTTTTTGACGAGATACGTTTCGGGGAACGTGAAATAAAATCAGTTTAATTTTTTTGTTTGAAGTTAAAAGTGAATAATTTCGTCGAGCTTATAGCCCACACCAACCATATTCATGGAACCCAGCCTTCCTGCAGCAGTGGCCACTACAGCAGAAGAAACGGGTAAGTCGATTTTCATTCATTCATATGCATATAGGCATTTCCACAGAATCTTTCATTTTAAACAATTGAATTTTTTTTTTTTATTTTGAGGCACACCTTTAAACAAACATTTTCTTGATTGCTTATCATCTAAATAACAAGAAAATACTTGCGTGATTCATTTTGAAACATCGTTAATATCCGTCACGTAATATCCGGTACGTTAGATCAATGAAAAACCCTCATTTCATAGTAAATTTTGATTTTGTTCTGTCGTACAAACTTTGAAATTTCAAAATTTAGATCAACAGCTTTTTTTTTACTATTGATTATTCGTAAAATTATCATTCACAATCATTTATTTAGCTGTAAGATCTTATCGATAGGTGTGCTGCTAAAAAAAAATCACATATTTTATAATGGGTGATTTTTTTGAGGTTAGGATTTTCATGCATTAGTATTTGACAGATCACGCGGGATTTCAGACATGGTGTCAAAGAGAAAGATGCTCAGTATGCTTTGACATTTCATCATGAATAGACTTACTAACGAGCAACGCTTGCAAATCATTGAATTTTATTACCAAAATCAGTGTTCGGTTCCGCTTTTTTATCGACAAATTTTGTTCAGCGATGAGGCTCATTTCTGGTTGAATGGCTACGTAAATAAGCAAAATTGCCGCATTTGGAGTGAAGAGCAACCAGAAGCCGTTCAAGAACTGCCCATGCATCCCGAAAAATGCACTGTTTGGTGTGGTTTGTACGCTGGTGGAATCATTGGACCGTATTTTTTCAAAGATGCTGTTGGACGCAACGTTTCGGTGAATGGCGATCGCTATCGTTCAATGCTAACAAACTTTTTGTTGCCAAAAATGGAAGAACTGAACTTGGTTGACATGTGGTTTCAACAAGATGGCGCTACATGCCACACAGCTCGCGATTCTATGGCCATTTTGAGGGAAAACTTCGGAGAACAATTCATCTCAAGGAATGGACCGGTAAGTTGGCCACCAAGATCATGCGATTTGACGCCTTTAGACTATTTTTTGTGGGGCTACGTCAAGTCTAAAGTCTACACAAATAAGCCAGCAACTATTCCAGCTTTGGAAGACAACATTTCCGAAGAAATTCGGGCTATTCCGGCCGAAATGCTCGAAAAAGTTACCCAAAATTGGACTTTCCGAATGGACCACCTAAGACGCAGCCGCGGTCAACATTTAAATGAAATTATCTTCAAAAAGTAAATGTCATGGACCAATCTAACGTTTCAAATAAAGAATCGATGAGATTTTGTAAATTTTATGCGTTTTTTTTTTTAAAGTTCTCAAGCTTAAAAAATCACCCGTTACCAATCACGTTTTCAATCTTAAACTTTAAAATGGCATTATTTATTTTTAAATAGAGGCACATGATAAAATTAAATTTTTATTGATTGACAGAGAATAATTTAAGCCTAAAAAATACTACCAGAATCGATCGTTGAGAAAGTTATATAGAGAAAAAGATCAGATTTTAATATTTGTAAAAACGGAGGTACTCTAATTTAATTGCTTTGTACTATTTTTTAAATGGTAGCACACCTTTCTTTCGAGGTTTTTCTAACAGTGTATACTATAAATAATTATAAATTAATAATGTTAAGTTGTTTCAAAGGTCGTTGAAATGTTTTTTGTTTATAAAACTTAATAAATTTGCATCTGGTACGCTTGAAATTTGCAATATTTAGCCTATTTTTTATTAATTTTAATTAAAAATTTTAATCCAATCAAGTCACAAGTAGGTTACATAATTGAAATAAGTTATGATACGAAAATCTATCCACTTAGAAAGTGCCAATTTCATTTCTAAGGCTTAATATACTGTGGTAACATGAAAGTTAAAAATACTGTGGAAATGCCCATATACATAAATGATTAAAAGTGCGGGTAAACGGAAGTGTTCACAAAGAAGAAATTCAAATTAAAAGGGTTGTTTTACTAAAAGGGGAGTTGTAATTTTAAAAAGAATTAGCAAGTAAAAGAGATCTTGAAGATCCGCATTTTTAAATAAATCGAAGACGATTCTTATCAAATCAAATAGATTTTGACTTGATTGGCATATGATTGCCACATACGGTTAAATTTTTTTTGTTGAGATAAATTAAATTTTTGTTAAATTTAAATTGAATTTTCACATCATACATATGTATATGCATCTTGTTAATTAAAATTAAAGAATTTATTATATAAAATATTAATAAAACATTTCATAATTTATTAAAAGAATGGAATTTTAATGAAGTTCGAAACCATAAAGATGATGGTTTAAGTTTATTTTTACATAAAGGGATGAGAGAGTGAGGGGGAAAATAAAGAAGAATGGGTAAGGAGAAGAAGCCAAGTAATGGGGTTGTTTTTAGCGAGGAAGACAACCAGGTAGGGAGGGCCAAGCAAAATATCTCGCGCATCACTACCACCGGAATGCTAGACTGTCTTTAGTTATTTTTTTGTGATGAATCCAGGGTCCAAGAACCTTCGCAACCGCTGAGCTACGGGTTCAATTATGCCAGTCAAGACCCCATACAGGTAAAGCGGCTCGTTACAGGATCTACCAAAACTGTGGCAAGACCACGATAGGACATACAGTGCTGTGCAAAACATTTGCAACTAGAATCTCCAACATTTTTCATTAAAAAAAAAATTGTTTAGAAAATCAAACAGGCAAATTCTTTCTTTAGTTTTCTAAACTGTTTTGATATTACGTTATAATTGTTGGAAAAAAAATTAACACTCTTCACTTAAACAAAAAATAAATCACTAAATACTTTAATAGTTGGAAAATTGCTGTGCAAAACATTTGCAACTTAGGCCTCACACCTAAATTTCAAACTATTTTCTTACTTTAAGGCAAGGGAATGTTAATATTTAATTGCGTATCCTTTATTTTTTATAACGGCTGTATATCTTCTGGGCATCGAAGCTATAAAGTCATTAATAACCGTTTTTGGAATGTCATTCCACTGCTTCTGAATTTCAGCGAAAAGGTCACTTTTGTACTTAAAAATGTTGCTCCCAATTCTTCTCTTTACAATTTCCCACAGGTTCTCTTTTGGGTTTAGGTCTGGGGATTGGGCTGGCCATGGTAAAACCTCAATCTTTTTTTCTGTAATCCACTTTGTGGCCAACTTCGACTTGTTTTTGTCATCATTGTCGTGTTCGAACGTCCATTTCCCAATGGGCATAAGGCAGCATGGTGTTACAAAGATGTCTACATAGTCTTCAGACTTTATTATGCCCTACACTTGTCGAATTTGCCCTATTCCTGAGCCAGAGAAGCAGCCCAAGACCAAAATTGAACCACCTCCATGTTTGACCATCCCTTTAGTGTTTTTTTGATTTATTCTTTCACCTCTTGGCCTCCTGACATGTTGTTTTCCACCCGATCCGTGCATATTGAACTTTGATTCGTCAGAAAACAAGACCGTTTCCCATTTTTGGGGACTCCAATTGAGATGAGTTTTTGCAAAAGCCAAATGAGCTTTCACTTTTTTTTTTTTAAATAAATGGCTCTTTTGCTATCTGAAAACCTCGCAATCCGGCCTGCAGTGCGTGGCGTCTGATAGTTGATGGGTCAATTGGTAACCTAAGTTCAATCTTTGCTTCCCTGGATGATGCCTTGGGGTTTCTTCGGAAGAAATTTGTTATTTTTCAATCATCTTTTTCTGAGGTGCTTCGAGACCTTCCTCCTCTATGATGTCATAATACCTTTCCACTTTTGATGATTCTACAAATAGTTCATTTGTGAATGGAATATTTCTTTGAAATTTCTTCTTGTGATGCTACTTTTTTGAAATCACTCAAAATTCTGAATTTTACATCCGAGAATATTTATTTCCCGCCATTTTTAAAACAAAATCTTTTTTTTTTTAATTTAAAAAGAATTTATATAAAAAAAAACCGTTTTATCGATCAAAGTCCCGGCAAAAACTAACTTAACAGATCAAGCTACACGTATAAACTTACCAACCTCAAAATAAATCAAATTAATCGTTATCAAAATGAGACGAAAACAGAAATGGCCACTAGTTGCAAATGTTTTGCACAGCAGAAATCATTATTGTTTTTGTAAAAGCAGTGCATTTGTAGAATTTGCCTGTGAATCAGTGCTTTAAGATTATGAACAATAAGGTGATACATACAAAAGTCTAATGCAATAAAAATAATTTCATTGGAACAACGTTTATACATACGAATTGTCGTTTTTTTTGAAAGGCGGTGACAGTTGCAAATGTTTTGCACAGTACTGTAGGTGCGGAAACCAAACAATAAAACCTTAAAACTCTGTTGGAAGAGACAGTGAAATAACTCACCATTGTTAGGTTAGGTTAAGTTAAAGTGGCTGTCCGTGATGGAATAGGACACACTTAGCCCAGTTTAATGGCCCATTGTGATACCACATGAATCTTGAGGCTTTCTCCTAAGCTCAATGAAACCAATTCAGTCCCTTACGAAACGAGAGGCTGATTATGCTAATATGATTTAGATCGTTTAGATCGTTATAGAAGAATTCTCCTATGTAATTCTTGCGTTTTTGAGCTAGAGCAGGGCATGTACAGAGAAGGTGAAGAACTGTTTCCTCCTCTTCCACGTCCATACAGCTTCTGTAAAAGTCATTTGAGAATACGCCTAGCCGCTTGGCGTGCTTTCCTATTAGACAGTGATCGGTTATGACACCTATTATCGAGCTTATATGCGATCTGCTTATAGATAGCAAGCACCTTGATCGCTTCAAATCTAGTGTAGGCCAAATGTTTTTTTTCGACCTGACACGTGGTGATGCTGTTCCACCTGGTGTTTACCTTCTTCATAGCATCCTGCATTAGCAATAGTTTACAAGTAGCGATTGATATGCCAGCATTTGCCAAACATGGTAGAATGGGTTGTAATATACCCTTCCTGGCGAATTTCTCTGCCTTACAGTTACATGGAATGTCTCTATGGCCCGGCATGCACCCAGCAAAGGTGAATATTAAACCGTGTGCCATCTCCATTAGAGATGATCGACAGTTATGGACTGTTATACTCACCATACTTTCGAAAGCTAATTTGTCTTAAAAGACTTAAAACTTAAATTCTTCCACATTCTTGAAAATTATACTTGAAAAGAACTATCAGCTGTAATTTAGGCAAGAAATTCTTGCCCCATCATTAAAGACAACATAAAAATACGAATCAAACAACGCACTGCTGTAATAGCAATAAATACTGTTTAAGAACAGAACACATGACAGCAGAACAAAAAGACTCGATATCAATGACTAGAGAACACTTCGAGTTTTTTGATGATCCAGACAAAAAAATAACTTACACGATCGTTTTCTATGAGATTAATCAAATTCTCCCGTATATACTTAATGTTATCCATACCCAATGGCTCTTAAACATGTATAGAATCAAATTAAAAAACCATTAGGGGTAGGATGGTATAATAAGACCTTCTAATCACTGTATAATTCACTTGTGGTTTGATCCTAAAAAATTAGAAATATCGTTTCGAGATTGATTATCGCAAATTAAATACCAACACTATGGGTGACCAGTATGTATCCTATTTCGGAAATTGAATATAAATGAAAAATTTTCATCGGGCTAATCTACTAGTCGTATTATTTTACAGCTGTCAGCGTCTAATTTATTTGAAGCACTGTATGAACGTATGTTCTTAATCCATGGATGTTATTAATTCGAATATTGTAGCCAATTGGAAGAGTTTACTGCTAATATACTCCAGGAAATTTTATGAATCCGACGAGCGAAGGTGGCACGAAATTCTAGAACAAAGAGGTTCCACAACAAAATACTAACCTAATTTTTAAGTAATGATATATATCATCCGATCATTCTGAAATTAACAATAAAATTTCATCAAAACTTCACTGACTCCACCATCTTCCGCAATAGAATATGCATACAGTATATTAACACTTCTCCAAACGCTGACTACTACCAGACTCATTATTCTTTTAGAGCTCTCTAATGAAATATACAAGTACATATTAACAATTACGACGAGCAAAGTTCATTAATTAAGATTATTCGAAATGTGCCATATCTCTTCACGAGACACATTGTGCTTTTGCATCTTTGCCAAAAACACACACATTTTTGATGTGTTATTTCCACAACTGTCCTCATAACATAACAAACAAACAAGGTGTCGCAATCCTTATTAAAAGTAACATTCCACATAAATAAAATAACACTACTTCAAGTAGCATTAGAAATAAATTTGCTTTTCAAATTTACTCTTATTAACATGTACATCTAACCGCAATAAACATTTTCGAGTGCACCTCGAAAATATTGTCTGACAAATTAATACTTCAATTTTATTTACAGACGACGTTAGCTCCTGGAACGGTCTTTGGGGTTCCCCAATAAGTAATCACAGAGGTGGGTGTGGTTTATGGGCCGGCGGCGTCATTGGGCCGTACTTCTTCCGTGATGATCAAGACCGGCACGTTGCTGTGAATGGGGATCGCTACTGTTCAATGATAACCGAATATTTTTGGCCCCAATTGGATGATATGGACTTGGAGGACATGCGAATGTCACAATCAATTTATTGGAAACCAAGTTTGGAGAACGAGTTATCTCACGAAATGGTCCAGTCGCTTGGCCGCCTCGGCCGTGCGATTTGACGCCGTTAGACTAATTCCTGTGTGGCTACGTAAAGTCTATGGTCTATGCCAATAAGCCAGCGATGATTGATGAACTTCATACGTATAATAAAAGAAATCGAGTTTCATTTCATACATAATGGCATCGAACGTACTTTCACAGAAATACAAAATTTCATTGATATCCAAAATCGTTGTTGTTTTATTTAAAACAACTTTTGTAGCGCTCTTATTGAAAAACACGATATTTAGATCCCCTTTGGAGAAAGGTCTAAGGTACAAGTATTGCATTCTCTTTTTGTTTTTGTTTTGTTTCTTTTGTATGTATAATTAAATACTTAAAATACTATTACATTTCATATATATTTATTTTTTTTTGGATGTTAAGCTAGAATAAGGAGCTAGAAATAAGTTGTGATTTTCTTGCATTTGCAGTTCGGTTGGAATTCTCATTAAAAATGTAAATTGGTAATAAATAAAATCTATCGTTAATAGAGAAATCTTTGTTTTCCGTAAATATGTTCGGGAGGTTAGGGTTGTCATGATGTTCTTCTTTTAGCCAGCTGCGTGAGATAACTTAATTGTTTTGTAACCGAAATATTTATTTGAATATTTTTGGTATCATTTGTATAAAAAAAAGGCTGCGCACGGCACTGACGACCATATGAGCGTAAGACCAATGTTTATATTTTGTATTTGAAGATGACTTTTAGGATGACTTTAGTAGGTACTTCATTATGTTTATAAACATTAGTAAGAATGAGTGAGAGTTGTATGAACGGATTGAGACAGAAAATACATAAGAATTAAAAACTTAGTACGGTGGTAAATTTTTCATTCCTAAGCCTAAGAGTGCCTAAGAGTGCGTTCCGAGCATCAACTCAAAGAGAGGGTATTGAGTAGAATTCTGGATTGGTCAAATTCGAATTAAGTAGGAACTCGAGTGAATTTTGAAAAGCTTAAACTCAAAAATGAAAAATTAATATCTATTGAGTCAATGATCCTGGAGAGAGGGGATTTGCAGGATTTCCTTTCGTTGGGTGGCTGCAAAGCTTAAGGAGAGAAAGTAAGAACAAAGTCGTAGGTAGATTATTTATTAACTTTTCAGCAGTTAAAGCTAAACGTACGGCTAACGTAATTTTGTTCAATGCACTATTTTACTGGAAACAAAGAAACCTGATTTTCTTTGTCAGTAGTACCTATACTTAAGATTTTTTGATTCTGAAAGTTGTATACTCTCGTATAAATTTTTTTCTATAAAAAGTTAAAATTTTCCTCGGGAAAAATCTTAAAAAGTAAAAGAAAGAAAAACAAAGAGAAAAAGAGTGAATCTCCATCTAAAACTTGCATATAAGCAGTTTTTAAACAGAATTCTTGGTAAGAATAAATTAATATTCTTTTTTTTGGTTAGTGATATTCCTTTTTTTGAATAGAATTTAAATTGGCAGTCGGAAATAACGGCTGCCCGATCATCCCGATTCCCGGAAAAATTAATAATATAGCAAAAAGACCAATCTATAAGAAGTAGTGTATACCAGGGGAACAAAGAAAAAGAAGGCAGCGAAATACAGTTTGAGCAGTGCAGGACTTCGCTCCATATCCAGTACGGCATTTGTAGGGAGTTAGGCAGTCAAATAAGTGCTGAGCTGGTCTGCGCAAAATTATACAGCCACCGTAGTCCAAAGGGTTAAGCCGCGACAGCCCAAGAAGGAGAAGGTGCCACCAATAAGGACCCATAGAGTTGACCTGGACGACATAAAACAGGTATGTAAGTCGGCCACTAAGGGCAATTTTTTCATTAAAATCCTTAACGAAAAAGAAAAGAATTATTCGGTCCAGTGCTTCTCACTGGCCGAATACAACTTGGTAAAAGGGTTACTAAAAGAGGCCACAGCTGAGTTCTTCAGCTTCACGCCTAAAAGCGAAAAATTTAAGACGGTCCTACTGAAGGGCATAAGTTCCTGCACGGAACCGGAGGCGGCCAGTCAAAAAGCCGAAGAAAGTCGAACAGTTCGACAGGCTCCTACACAAAAATTCGTGGATCCCAAATTTTCCTACGCCCAAATGGTGTCAGGGAATGAGAACACGAGACAGGCTCCACCAACGGTTGCCCCAAAGGCCCCTGTGCCTAAGGCACCAGAGGTGCAGCCTGACATTGTAGCCTTGTTGTTAAACATTCAAGGTCAACTTACAGGACTGCAAAGTCAGATAAAGGAGCAAGGCAAAAGGGTAGACCATCTCTACTCTTTGTTGCCTGGCCTGGCGCAATTTAGACCATAATGGGCGTGCTGCCGGAGACGCGCCTAAAAGTCCTAGCTGTGAATGTAAATTCACTGATTAGGATTGAACGAAGAGCCAATATGTTCCCATTATTGAAAGACTACAGTCCCGATGTGTTTATGGCTAGCGAAACTAAGCTAAACCACAAACACAAATTGACTCATAAAAATAACAATATCGTAAGAAGAGACCGGCCCGACTCTACTCAAGGGGGCGGTGTCGCTCTCTTTATACGAAAAGGCATTAATTATAAAGTCATATACAACAATGAATTGCGAAAGCTCAAGACGCTAGAAGTTTGCGTTGTATGCATCTCTCTCACTCAAGGGAAGCGGATGTATATGATTGCGGCTTATGCGGCTGGAGCTTCGCAGGTTACTGACTTTGCTTCAGAACTCGAGATTCTTTTTAGGGAACTTAAACTGAGCTTGGAAGAAAACTATTTCATCATGGCCGGTGATTTGAACGCAAAACATGAAGATTGGGGAAATCAACATAGTAATCCCAGAGGTAACCATCTTTTTAATTTGATGAATCTTTACAGCGCTGAATATGGCGTCGACCTGCTGGCTACTGAAAAGCCATCGTATCCAAGAACCGGCTCCTTTCTGGATCTTTTGCTGTACGACACCAGACTGACAGTTACAGACAAAGTGGGTAATCACCCTCGAAACTGCTTACAGACAGTCGAGTACGACAGTGATCACTGCGGACTGGCTGCTATAATGCAGATTCCGAACGAACGCGTGGAGTTGGAGGAATACGTTGCAACGCATTCTTACAATTACAGTAAGATGCGCTGGCCCCGTTTCACCAACGCCCTAGCGAGAGAACTTCGTTCGAGTGACATAGCCCCACCAAACAACAGAAACCTGACAAATACAGAAAATGACCAACATTTACAACAAATGGACGAAACTATAAAACGAACGATGGAACGGAAAATACCAAAATACAAAGAACGGGACCAAATGGACGCTTACAGAAACGCGACTATTGACGCACTACGTAAGCACAAGAGTGGCTTACTGACAAGACTCAAAAACCTGTACAGACGACTCACAGACCCACACGACTTGGAGGTTAGGACACTGAAGTCGTCAATAAAAAATGTCAATCTGTTGATTAAGGAGAACTACAGGTTATCAATTAACAAGTACTGGGACGGCAAGATCCGGTCAGTTAATTCCAGTGACCCTAGTATGTTCCCTAAAATCAATAAGATATTTAGGAAAAAGAACGACAATGACCTTCCGTGTCTGAAATTCCAAAGAACTGAAGAGAAAAGAGACGTACTAATGACAGCGCAAATAGATCCAGAAGAAGCCATCTTTGACGATGACTTTTATATAATTGAAGATCCGAAGGAAAAAGTGGAGGCGGTGGGAGCTGCTTTCCAGCAAGTGAACAAGGTGAATGTTAGCATTCGCCCCAACCACGACCTGGAAAACAGAGCCCTACTTAATCACTTTTACCTTCGTAATGATATGACACATTGGCGATCTGAGAACCGCGGTTTTATGCGGTTCGATGACGATACCTTGGCAAATGCCATAATCGCCGAGCAAACGGGTCCAAGTCCTCTGTTAGTAACGAAGGTTGAGCTTCAGCTCATCTTCAACTCAATAAAAAATAAAAAGTCAGCAGCAGGTGTCGATGGTATATCCAACGTTGTACTAAGACATTTACCGATGGAGGCAATTGACATTTACACCACTCTTCAATAATGCACTGAATAATGCATATTATCCAGTGCATTGGAAGACCGCTGTGGTTCATCCTCTCCCGAAAAAGGGAAAGGACAACTCCAACCCGTCAAATCTTCGGTCGATAAGTCTTCTTCCGAGCATCAGCAAAGTTTTCGAAAAGATCATCAATAGGGCTCTGACTAAGTGGGCTGCGGACAACAAAATAATTCCGGATAAACAGTTCGGGTTCAAGGCGGGTCATGACACAATTCATGCTGCGTCTAAACTCGTTTCTGATATCCAATGGAATAAAACAAAACAACAATGCACAGGTGCTGTTCTGGTTGATTTGGAAAAGGCCTTTGACACCGTATGGTTAGAGGGTCTTTACCTAAAACTGAGCAGGCTTGGCATAAGCAAGCCATTGTTGTATATACTGTATGATATGCTTAACGGTAGAAAGTTTGTTGTCAAAAGTGGCAATGCAACTTCTACCACAACATTCTTAATTAAAAATGGTCTTCAACAGGGAGCGGTGAATTCGCTGATTCTCTTCAGCATTTACACCAGCGATCTGATAGGTAGTCTTACAAAGGCAATTGCGTACGCCGACGATCTAATTGCGTACAGAACGGCCCGAAAGGTTGAGGTTATTAGAATTCTCTTGCAGCGTGATTTCGACAAGATTCAGCGATATTGCGACGACTGGAAACTGAAAATAAATGTCCAGAAGTCGGAGACAATTCTGTTTCGGACTCCGTTGGCTAGGGCCACGAGGGATACGTGCAAGAATTGGCGCAAGATGGTCATCGTTGATCTTCACGGGCAGCAATTAGCGAGCAAAAGTGTAGTGAAGTACCTCGGTATCTGGTTAGATCAGTATTTATATTTCGACAGACAAATAAATGCTGCTCTGACCAGGGCCAGAGGAGCCTTCGCTCTGACGAAACGGCTGTTTTTTAGCAGTCGGCTTGACCCCAGAGTGAAGGTAATTTGCTACATGGCCCTCATACGGCCGATGATCGTTTATGGTTGTCCTGTGTAGTTCAGCGTTGCCCCTTCCCAGATGGAGAAGTTTCGGGTGTTCGAGCGGCAGTGTTTACGACGCTGTACCGGCTTGTACAGAACAGCCGAATCTTCTTACGTGCATTACTATTCCAACGAGGTCCTATACAACGGGGCTCGAATCAACAGAATTGACAATTTCGTTATAAAACTCGTCCGAGGTAACATTGCAAGGGCTATGTCTTCGACCAACAATTTAATTTTCGGGCCGTTCTATCCGAACGACGAGTATTTTGAGAGTGCACGCTTGAGCGGCTTCATTCCACCAGAGGCATTCCTCTTCTTAGACAGATGCGGTCTGATACAGGATAGATTGGCAGTTCCGCTAATCTACCACGTCAGACGACGAACCGTGGATAGGCGACTCCTGTACAATCGGGACGTCGTCATGGCACAAGGCGGAGCAGAGCTCCTTCGGTTCAGTAGGGCTGTGTCCGAACGGGACCGAACTGATAGGGTGAAGCAGGAGAACCAGTTTTGGTGGCTTCAATCGGCACTTGATAGTGGGTAGTCGGGATGGGGTTTAAAGCATTGGCCGGCTTACATACTTGTTTTATAGTTTTAAGGTTTAGTTTTAAGTAGAATAGGCATGGTGGCACAACAAAAAAAATACAAAAAAAAAATTAAAAAAAAAAACATGGAATAAAAAAAAAAACAAAAAAAGACAACAAAATATGAAAAAAACGTGAGATAGTTAGATTTGCTGCTGTGGTTGTTCTAGTTTTAAGTAGTTTATAGGTAGAATAGGTAGTTTTAGTTAGCTTTAAGTTTTATAGTAAGGACCTTATTTTAAGTAGTTTTTAAGTAAAAATAAAAAAAGGATATTGATATTAGTTTTTTTGAAATTTTCTAATGAATAAAAAATAAATAAAATGGAATTGAAATTAAATAGATCGTAGGGCCGAAAGGCATTAGCATTAAGTATTATTGTTTAACTTAAGAGTATCCGTATAGGACCAGTAAGTTAGTTGTAAGTTATGGTTAATTAGGCTAGTTTTATGAATTTTTGTCTAGCTTTAAGATAGTCTTAAGAATGAATTAATAAAAATGAATTTGGAAAAAAAAAATAATTTTAAATTAATTCGCGGAAGTGCTATATATAATATATGTGAGTAAATTCATCTGCAACAAAACAAAAGAAAGGAAAACAACATTGGGTGCATATAAAGGTTGCACACAGAACAATCATTCCTTCTATTCAAAAGCAGTGGCCACTTCGCAAGGAATATAAGGGTGAGTTTGTCTATATCTCTTTTTGATTCATTTGATGGTTATTTAACCTTCGTTTTTACATATTTATATATGCAAAAAAAATACTATTTTAATACTTACGCGAATTAACGGGGGGGTTGTAAATAAGGGGATTATTGATATAAGTGAAAATTAAAAGGAAGCAAAAAAAGGAAGTAAAATCCAAAGTATTGTAAAAAGCCGAAGACGCGGTTATAGTTTAGATATTAAATATTAAGATTTTGGGCTTCGCGTTGCCAACAGAGTTTAAATAATTTGTTTACTATTTCGTTTAGTTAAAATTCTTAAAATTAATTTAATAGAATTTGTTTTTGCAATTTGAAGTCAATTAAAGTACATAACATTAAAATATGGAATAATTATACAAATTTAAAATTTCTAATTAAAATTAACGAAATGTCCGAAAAACAAACATACCATGCTTTTTATTGATGAAAGATATTTGATAGTCATGGAGTAAGTTTTTTTGTGTATAAAGGATGAGAGGGTAATGATGAGAAGGGTGATGGCTTGAGAGAGGAAGAAGCCATTTAAAGGGGTTGCTCTAGCGAGGGAGCCAACCATGGATTGGAGGGTAGAGGCGATGTCTCGCGCATCATCAACATCTAGGTGCAGAGTCTGGCAAGATTTTTTTTTTGTAGCGACATGGAAGGGTCCAAGAACCACACCCACCGCTGAGCTGAGGGTTCAAGAAATTGCCAGCCAGGACCAAGGAAAGGCAAATAGGTCGTTACAGTTTGTCGGATGAAATAAAATAATTTATATTGGGTGTTATCAAATTTAAAACCATGGTGAAGGAGCGGGTGAGGGAGGCAATAAAACTCAGGTAAGCACCTGGTTTCTTGTGTTCTCTAATTTTGGAAATTAATTGGTGAATGGGTACACTAAACTGTTTTTGAGATACTTCAACTAAATCAGACCTTTCACTTCTATTATAAGCGTTTAAGTCAGTGTGCACCTGCACAATCGGAGCAGAAGCCTTACCACCTCTCATTGCGTTAGCATAAGAGCAAGAATGATTGGGAACTTTGTTAACCATGCTCACAATTGCATTTTTAAGACCCTCTTTTCGGGTTTTGGCATATAATGTGGCTTCTTTCTTTTTTAACATTTCTAATTCTTTTGAGTAGCCTTTATAGCTAGCCGAATGACCCGACCAACCACAATTAACACAAGCTAATGTGTCGTTTTCTTTCTTTAAATCTAACTCACACTTTCCATGTTCATGGTCGTTCAAGCACTTTACGCATCTAGCTGCGAACGAGCAGTACTCAGATACGTGACAGCAACGTTCACACTACTAGCATTGCCTTGTGCCCGAATTTCTAATTGAGTCCCATTTGACGCTATGTCTAAACAACATCCAGTTTTTATTACATTACATAACATTTCACACTACTCTGCACATAAATGTACAGAGTAGAGAACGCAGCACCTTGAGCGACTAGACAATGTAAGGTGATAACAACACAAGACATTAATACAAGACAGAAGGATAGAAGAGAAGGAACAAACAGAAAGAACACATGACAACAGCACGCGGTAGGTTTCGAGACGGTCCCCCATCTTTCTACTAACCACGCTCACTGATGATTGATTTCGGTGATCGATGGGAACCGATGCTTTATCAGTAATATGTTCTTTATCAAAAAAACAACACGCGTTTCGTTATAATTTAAGTTTTATTCGTAATTTTAATGTTGCAGTACCTTGATCTAAACCTCACTGACTTACATAATTCAAACTTACAACTCAGGTACCTACACCCGAGGCTCATAGTATAAGCTTAATGTAAAGGAGAGTCAGAGAGTAATAAGATCTATACATAAAATTATATATTCAAATAAATACATAATTTACAACTACATATCAACTCCTTCCTTAATTAAATTAGCCAAATTCAAATCTTAAAAAAAATATATTATATTTATGTAATTCAAATTATTTTTTTAAATAAAGTAATGTAAGAACATTGATTAATAAGAAAATATGATTATGCATATTACAAATAAAAAATAAGGTATATAGTTAAATAAATATATATGTACATATATACAATACACATAGGTACATACATATATGTATATAATTCAATCAATCTCTAAATTTACCTTTGAACGTAATCTAGTAGATATTGGAAAAGGATTGCTTGTAACACATTGCTTTTTATTTACATTCTGTTTTTCTTCATGATTTATATTAAGACTCTCGCTCGGTTGGTTATAATAATTTTTGAAACTTGAAAATCTTACTCTTTTAGCATTTGACTTCCTAATTTGATTTACATGAGCTTGAATTTGTCTTCCTTCTTTTTCTATTAGATATCTTACCAAACTTAATTTTTTTATAATTTTTACAGGTTTCCATTTTAAATAATTTTTATACTCACACTTATACAATACAATTTCATTTACTTTATATTCGTTAATTTTTTTTCTAATGTTTGGTTTTATAGAATTTTGGTTTAAGTTTACATTTTCCTTTTTTTCTTTTTGTTTATTTTCGTTACATTCTTTATGGCTATTTTCACATTTCGGTTTAATTAAGTCTAAAAGTGTTCTTGGTTTATACGTAAATAATAAATCAGAAGGCGTTTTAAGTGTTGTTGTTGTCGGTGTGTTTCTATAATTAAATAATGCTGAGCTAAGGACCCTCTGAAATTCACCTTTCGTACGTGGTTTTTCTACACAAAATTTTTTTAAAACAGTTTTAATCGTTTGTACACCTCTTTCCGCGAGCCCATTAGATTCCGGGTGGTAATGTGGGCTTTTTAAAGCTTTTATGCCATTTGCTTCACAAAAGTTTAAGAACAACCCTGAGCCAAATGGTGGACCATTATCTGAAACCAACTGTTGTGGCAATCCATAAATTGCAAACCAGCAAGATAGTTGCTCTATAACTGATTGAGCATTAGTGTTTTTCATTATTGCAGCATCTATCCATTTCGAGTAATGGTCAACCAGAATAAGAAAATCTATTCCTTCTAGTTCAAAAAAATCTATATGCACCCGCTCATATGGATAAAATGTTTTTGGCCAATCAATTTTACTTTTATCAGTTAAATTTCTTTGAGTTAAATTACATACGGAACAGGTCCTAATATAGTCTTCTATATCCTTATTTATGCTTGGCCACCACAGATGACCGCGGGCAAGAATTTTAGATCGGACTATACCAGGATGTCCCGCATGCAATAGCTCAAGAACCTTTCTTCTCATTGTACAAGGTATAACTACTCGCGAGCCGTAAAATAAAGTTCCATCTTCGCATGACAATGAAATTCGCTGTTTAAAATATAAACCTATTTCATCACTGTACTTTTTATTTGGCCAACCCTCCATTACATATTTCATCACTTGTACCAAATTTGTATCGTTTTTCGTTTCAGTTATAACATCGGCAAATTGTATGGGTAAATCGGACAGACAACCATGGACGTTCAAATTGCAAATCATATCAGATTCTTCACCTGTAGTCTCTACAGACGGTAATCGAGAGAGGGTATCGGCATGTCCAAGCTCTGTTCCCTTTTTGTACTTAATTTCATAAGAATATTGCCCTAGAAAAATTGCCCATCTCTGTAAGCGCGCAGCTGCTACTGCAGGCGTTTGTTTATTGTGTCCGAAAATTTCCCGTAGAGGCTTATGATCGCTTAGCAAAATGAATTTATTGCCATACAAATATCGGTGAAATTTTCGAACTGCATAAACAATTGCCAATGCTTCACGGTGAAGCTGGGAATATTTCTTTTCAGCGTCACTAAGAGTAGACGATGCAAACAGTATTGGGCGTTCCTTGCCATCAATCATATGTGAGAGGACGGCCCCTACCCCGTATGGACTTGCGTCACATGAAACAATAATTGGTTTCTTTGCATCAAAGTGCACTAACAGCTGATTATTCATAAGTAAATCCTTACTTTTTTGAAACGCTAATTGACAATCATTTGTCCAAACAAATTTTGAATTCTTACGCAGAAGATCATAAAGCGGTTTCAATTCAGACGAAAGCAGCGGCATAAATTTTCCATAGAAATTTAATAACCCTAAATAAGACTTCAAACTAGTAACATCGTGTGGTGGAGGTGCACATTTTATGGCATCCATTTCATCTTTTGTTGGTCTTATTCCTTGCTTGCATATTTCGTGTCCTAAATATTTAACTTTTTCTTGGAAGAACTTTCACTTCCCTTCAATAACTTTAACCTGATACGCGTCAAGTCTATTTAAAACTTCTTCAAGTTTCTTCTCACAATCGTCTAAAGTCTCGCCTCCAACGAGTATATCATCTAAGTACCCAAATACCTTCGGTATTCCTTGTAAAATTTGATCTATAATAGATTGAAAAAGAGCGGGAGCTGAGCTCAACCCAAATGGAAGTCTTGTATAGCGATACAGACCCTTATGTGTATTAATAGTGAGATATTCTTGAGATTTTTCAGATACTTTGACCTGTTGGTATGCACCTGATAAGTCAAGTACACAAAAATAAGCACAATTACTGAGGCCTGCAAATATTTCATCTATTTTAGGTAATGGGTAATGTTCGGTTTGAACAAATTTATTAACAGAAACTTTACAGTCTATACATATTCGCAAATTATTGTCCATTTTAGGCACAACTACGATGGGTGATGCCCACCCACTATGGCGAACTGCCACCAAAATGCCTTCCGAAACAAGACGGTCTAGCTCTTTCTCTACAGCTTCTCGCAAACTAAACGGCATAGAGTACGGCTTAAAAAATATGGGTGTTGCATTGTCCTTTAAAATGACATCCACTTCCAAATCTTTTATAGCACAATCCAGACTTTTCCAAAATACCGAACTATATTTATTTTTGAAATAACTCAAATCTTTAACACTGTTCAATCTATTGATATTCATAAACCGTTCCCGCCAATTGGGCACAAGAATATCCAACCACGATCTTCCGGGTAATGGTGTGAAATTCGTATTTGATCTCACCACAACCAACTCTAACGAAAAATATTTATTTTCATGCAAATCTCTAACTCGGACATCACATACACCTTCAACACAAACATTTTCACCTGTAATCAAACATAATTTTTTTCAACTGATCTCAACCCGCAATGTGAAAATAACTCATAAAAATCACAACTGCTCATAACTGAAGCAGATGCTCCAGTGTCAACTTCCATATATACTAAACTACTGTTAATTTCTATATTTAAATTGCATGCATTATTAATATTAGAAATATGATTTAAATGTCCTAACTGTAAATTTTCTATACTTATACAATTTGCTTGGTAATTTTGCATATTAGTTTTTGCTCTCCCTGAGCGTGCAGTTGATGATGATCTGGGTGAACGGCAATTTCTGGCATAGTGACCGTTGCGTCCACACTTAAAACATTGGAAGTTCGAATTGCTGTTGTTACTCTGCTTTGCTCTATTTACAGCTGATGGAGAACTCTTCTTATCATCTCTCGGTTGGTAACTGTGTTTTTTTTTTCTTTGCGGTGTACGACTGCGATGAAACTTGTTGGCGTTTTGGTAATCCATATGACATATGGAACCGGGATGGAGTAGCTGCATGTTATTTTTCGTGAGCTCCAAAGACTTTGCTACTTGACATGCTTTATCAAAATCCATCGATGATTCATTTAATAATTTTTGTTGTATTGATTCGTCTTTAATACCAACAACAAATTGGTCTCGCAGTGACTCATCCAAGAATGTTTTAAAGTCACATTTTTCGGCCAAGTTTTTCAACTCAACAATGTAGTCCCCTATAGATTCATGGGTTTGTTGGAATCTTTTGTGAAATTGGAATCTCTCGGCAATTATGTTTGCTTTTGGCTTAAAGTGTGCGTTTAAAACTTTAATTAATTCTTTGTATCCTTTTGAGTGAGGTTCAGCAGGAGCTACCATTGACTTTACAATTTTATACGTATCGGGCCCCACAAGTGTGATTAAAAATGACCCTTGCAGAGAATCATCCACTATTTTGTTAATAGCTAGCAATTGGTCCAACCGTTCGGCATAGCTATCAAAATCATCACTAGGAGAAAAAAATTCAATTGACCCAAAGAACTGCGTCATGATGCAAGCATCCACGTGTTTCACTTGTTCTGAATCGAAATTTTCTTGAGTATCGTCGAATTGATCAGAACTACTGTCACTGTCTAGATCAATTTTTTCTTTAATGTCTAATTTATCCACTTTTAATTCGTTTCACTCCTCGCCGCCAAATAATATGTTCTTTATCAAAAAAACAACACGCGTTTCGTTATAATTTAAGTTTTATTCGTAATCTTAATGTTGCAGTACCTTGATCTAAACCTCACTGACTTACATAATTCAAACTTACAACTCAGGTACCTACACCCGAGGCTCATAGTATAAGCTTAATGTAAAGGAGAGTCAGAGAGTAATAAGATCTATACATAAAATTATATATTCAAATAAATACATAATTTACAACTACATATCAATCAGTGACTAGGCCGTTGCCTCCTGAGTTTTTAATTTTACCAAACTTTCCTTATCCCCCAGGACACACTGGAAAAGGTCAAAAGGAAATTTTTTTTTTGACCATTGGGTCTCAATTTTTTTTTTTTTGACAATGGTCCAACCTTATTAACTCTTCTTGAACTTCAAGAGGTGAGAAATTTCCTGATGATCCTCTCAAAATTACGCTGTTTTTTTAATTGCTTAGGTGTGAAGGAGAAAGCTTCAATCTTACAATCTGTAAAGTGTTTCATAAAAGAGGAATGTAACTCAACCAAAACCGGTTGAAATAAATTTAATATTATCTAAACTAAACTTACCCCTTGAACAGAATGAGATGCAGCTGTAGCTAAAAAAAATCGCTGTAGCACAAGCTGTCACTAAAATCGCTCACTATGTAGCAAAGGTCGCCCACAATGGTGCAGCGCATCGGGCATGCTCAACGCATATGAAATTTATATTTGAACTGAATTTGTATGATAGCATACTATAAAAAAGTTACAAAACCAGAAAAAATTCTCCAATGCATTGAACGTTCCCAAAAAAAAAAGTGAAAAGTCAAAGAATGAAATGGGTTTCCCCCATCTGTCATCTCAAATGCAGCTTGTAGCGCCGCCAAAAGTTAAAGTTGAGTCAACTTGCGCTGCAGCTACAGCTACAGCTACAGCTACAGCTTCTCATTGTGTCGATGTATAGTATTTTCGTATCTTTTAACTTTGACAGTGCTACAGGCAACAGCTACAGCTACACCATTCTGTTCAGCCAGTTAGTCTTACTTATGAAATCCATTAGTTTCCGATGAAACGCCTTTTGTGAAGTTTGGTGGGCACCAGATCTTGCTGTCGTCTTTTTTGTTGCTTCCATCCTTCGATGCTTCCACCGAGACATTAGAAGCAGGGGTGAAATTCTTGGCCGTTGGGCTACCCAAGCAACTTTTCTTATTTTCATCGTTCTCCTTGTCCAGAAGAGCAAAGCGATTTGAGGTGTTTAGTTCAACAGCAATTTTTTTCGCACCCTTGTCTGTTACGGCTTGTCTTCTCTTTCGAGTAATGATTCTCGAATACATGTCCTTGTCGTTTGAGAGAAGCTCCTTAAACATATTTGCATTCGCTGACTTAGCGTCCGTTTTTCTCGGAGCCGTTGAAGCCCAGTTAGACATACCGATATGAACGCAGTTGAAGCACTGTCACATTAGAGACTATTTTTTCGGTCATACCCTTGCCATAGACATAGGATACCGAACCTCCGTCGCTCACACTTACTGCAGTGGTACCTGATTGGGGTGTGTGTTGTTTCATCGGCGACGTCGCACAGTGGTTCGGTTTGTATGGGAGAGCGGAAAAAAGTCTGTAAAATCTGAACGGTTCAACGGATTTAAATGAAATTTGGCATACATGTTAAGATTAGTCTTATACATATTTGGTCAAAATTTGGTTGAAAAAAAAAAATTATAAACAAAGTTATTGACATTTTTCTAAAATTTAAGGGTTTTTGATTTTTGTATGGGAGAGCGGAAAAAAATTTGTAAAATCTGAACTATTAAACGAATTTTAATGAAATTTGAAACACATGTTAAGATTAGTCTTATACATGCTTGGTCAAAATTTGGTCAAGAAAAAATTATTAGAAAAAAAGTTTTTGGCATTTTTCTAAAATTTGAGGGTTTTTGATTTTTATATGGGAGAGCGGAAAAAAGTCTGTAAAATCTGAACTATTACACGAATTTTAATGAAATTTTACACACATGTTAAGAGTAGTCTTATACACGTTTGGTCAAAATTTGGTCAAGAAAAAATTATTAGAAAAAAAGTTATTGACATTTTTCTAAAATTTGAGGCTTTTGATGTTATATTTAAATAAAAGTTTTTTTTAGTAAAATCTTAACTTTTTATTTTGAACAAAATATTATTACTAACTATGTACATATATTATAAAATTAAATAAATAAATAGATAAATACATACAAAAAATAAATAAAAAACAATTATGAAGTAGTAATTTTATGACGCTAAAATGAGGTTTTTAGCGTCTGCGCTGATTGAAAGTATTTTCTTTTTTGCCTGTGGCCTTAAACCTGTTATTATTGGATCTGAGGATATGAGTATATGTATATATACGTTTCGGGCAATACACTTTGGGTTAGTTCTACCTCGAAAACTCCTTCGAGCCAATGAGTGTATTTTTTTTCAAAATTATTCTATGAACTGCGTTCCATCGACTCAAAAAATGAGACATAAAACGTTTCTTTAATTCTGACAGCACAGTTTCTATTTGCTCAGAAATTAAGTTGGGGTATTCCCTTTCAAAATATGGTAGAAGATTTTGAACATCATGTCCATTAGTAATAAGTTCACTACACAACACCGAATAAGGAGTTTCGATTGAATGCATTTTAATGTATTGAATTCACTATATATGTATGATTGTTATTATATTTCACTTCACTTTCACTTATTGGTTGATCAAAGAGTAAAAATTTTTCTTAAACACCTTGCACAAATGGTCAATAACTCAATACTGACTTTTTTTTAATTTAATCCTTTATATATATAGATTTAAGTAAGAGATTTTATTCTAATAAGCCAGGTAATACAAAATTACGCAATACACAACAAAAACAAAGCAATAAAACTTTAAAAATAACACCTTTTTTATTTCTACCTGCCTTTTAGCAAAAAATTAAAAAAATAAAGGGTTATCCCTAATCCTTTTCTTTATTTTGTATCAAGCTCTATCATATAATTTAAAATATTATAAAACTATATTGTTTTTCGTGTGTTGTTTCCAAGAAAATTGAGTTCAAAGTTGAAAATAATTTTCGGGCAGAAATAAATGGTTTCGCAAAAATCGAAATTCTCAGACCTTGGTCAATGTATTAGTTTTGTTTTATTTTTAAAATAAAGTTTGACATTTTTTCTTAAAATAATGGGTTTAACCAGTTCATTCTTACAATTAATAACGAAGAAATCAAACTTTTTGGTAAACACCACCGTCAAAACGCAGTTTTTTGAAATCCGATTCAGTGAAATATTTTTGATCATAACTTCCACATCTGCACGTATCTGCAGCTGATTTTTTCTGTGCTTTAACATGAATGTATGCAGCATATGCTGGCATACTTACTTTCTTGTTATCTTTTGGCGCTTTTTTTTTAAATCAAAAAGTTTAAAAAAACGCATTTTTTCCTAATACTAAAGCTTCAGACTACTTATAGAAGCTATCTTTTATAAATAATCAATTTTTTTTTTTTTTTTAGATAATCGAAAATAGAACAATTAAATTATTTAAGAAAATAGAGAATTTATTTAAGGGAACTTCGGAAAAAACAATCTCAAAATTTGTTGAAAATACGGTTCGCGATTTGAGTAAAATTATTTTTCAACTTTTTGGGCTTGTAAATCAGATCAGAACATACAATATATATGTTAAAAAATACTTTTAAATCATACACTCGGGTTATATAAGAGTACTTAAACATAAAATTTAGAAGGATAAATATGACTTCTTAAAAAGACTTTTTTCCGCTCTCGCACCACTGTGCGTCGCCATCGGAGTCAGTAATCAGAACAGCTAACGGATCTTTGAATTGCAGAAATTTCATTACTATTTAGCAATTGCGATGGTAGCACTAGATTTGTCCCCTTAAATTTATCTAGGGGCACAAATGGCCGCAAAGAAGGTTATCCTCCTCCGTTTCGAGAACACACTTGAACTTTTGGGGCGACTTTCCATTACCGCAGCACGAATTTCCTTCTGCTTTTTTTTACGGTTAGGTAGACGTCTCAATAGAACATGTTTAAAATATTAAGACGAGGAAACACCTTTAAGTCATAAAAACAAATATTTTCTTTTTCGGACTTAACCCTACTTTTTTTGCATTTCGTTTTTTGAGCCTAAAACAAGTTTTTTTGAATTGATAGATTGCAACCCCCTGCTTGGATTACTATAGGATTTGGGGTGGGTGCGAGTTTGGGTATATGCAAACTAATTTTTGCATTTGAGCACTAAAATCAAAGAAATCCCCAACAAAAAAACAAGTATGGCAACACGGAACAAAAAACAGGGAAGAAATGTCAAAATCAACCATTTTTGCGTGTTTTGTATGTGGAAAATCGAACTTTGGAAATTAATTTAAAATAGAAATAAATGTTTCCTCGCTCTAAAATTGCTATAATTATTATTTATTCGCATATATGTATGTATCTATCAAATAAAACTCCACATGTCGAAATTCGTGCTCCAGTAGTTAATGGAAAGTTGAGCCTTTAAGCATGACACAAATAGTAAACATCATTATAATTACATTGTACTCACTTAAGTTTTTCAAATTGCATTTATAAAGCTCAATACTAAAGTCTGCCGCATACATACATAAATTCAACATAATTTATTTCTATTATTATTGCACGAGTGGTACAAAAATGCAATGTAGAATTAAACTAGGTCTATTTTACTATGATAAAACGGTTTTTATTTTTCGCCAGAGATCTGTCGTTCTCCAATAAGCTCATTCTTTAAAGAGCACGTGTCAAGTGTATTTCCGTGAAAAAAGTTCGATTTTTGATACGGTTTTTTTATAGTAAACAGGTAGTACCACAACATGAAAAAAATGTTTCTTATGTATTTATAGTTCTTTTTTAAGTTTATAATCTATTTTTTTTTTTTTTATATATAAGTAAATATGCCTTTTCTATTGGCTTTTTCTAAGAGACCAGACCATATATGGACCTTCATGCATTGTAGGCTTTTTACTTACTTTTTGTTAGGACCATATGTGGTCTTATATGCATTGGTGACTTAACTGACTGAGTTTTGTAAAAAATGTGTTTTTTGCTTGTTGGATGAATTCAAAGAGTTTCTATGGCAATAATAAACTTGTCAGTGCTATACCTGGCGATGGCTGTCAAAGCCATGACGATCTAGCTTCGGATTCTGGTGATGAATATGTACCTCAGAGTGAACATCGAAGAAGTTCAGTGGTAATCCCGGAGACAGATAGCGATTGTTCCGATGACGAACCCGAACCAATTCTTCCGAACACAACAAAATCAATATCGAAGAAAGGAAAGCCTGCTTAAGTTAAATGGGTAAAGCTACATTTAGACCCCTTTGACGGAGATTTTTTTTTATTTCTTTTTTCAAATTAAATTATCGACACCATAGTAGAGCAATCAAATCTCAAATCTGTACAAGATAACATTAACAAACCAGTAAACATTAGTCAACATGAAATGGAACAATTCATTGGAATGATAATTTTCATGTCAATAGTAAAACTACCTGCATCGCGGCACTATTGGAACAAGACTATTGGACAATCACAAATATACGAAACTATGACATGTAACAGATTTGAAGCCATCAAAAAAATCTTCACTTTAACGACAACAATTTTATTCCCTATCGCAATCCAGGACATGACAAGCTTTTTAAAGTGCGACCACTTTTGAACGGCATTAGGCAGCAACTTTTACTCGAGCCAAAAGAAGAATTTTTAGAAGTTGATGAACAAATTATTCCAACTAAAGTTCGACATGAGCTCAAACAGTACAATCCCGCAAAACCTCATAAAGGGGGATACAAAAATCAAGTCTTGAGTGGGGTATCTCGGTTTTAGTTATGATTTTGACATTTTTGCAGGTGATCAAAGTAACACTCGTCCAGTAGGCGCTCCTGACTTAGGTGTTAGTGGAAATGTCGTAACTTGTCTCACGGCAACTGTACCTAGAAATGTCAATCATAAAATCTTCTTTGACAATTGGTTCAACAGTCCTAAACTCCAGGTTCATCTTACGAAAATTGGTCTATTGCCATTAGGTACTGTGCGTCTTAACCGTGTTCCCAATTTAGAAATGCTTTCAGAAAAAGAACTTAAGAAAAAGGGAAGAGGATTCTACATTGAAAAAGTTGCTGTCATAGAAGGGGTTTAGATAAGTGCTGTCACTTGGTTTGATAACAAGCCAGTTCATATGCTTTCAACATATGTAGGAAGCGAGCCAGCTACTACAAAAAAAAGATATTTTAGAAAAGAGAAAATGTTTAAGGATATTAACTGCCCTCAGGCTATAACACTTAACAATCAGCATATGGGAGGTGTGGATTTATTGGATTATATGCTTGGCTTATATAGAATTCATTTACGGTCCAAAAAATGGTATAAGATTTTTTTTCATATGGTGGATGTGTGTTGTCAATACTTGGATTCTGTGGCGAAGGAATAATCCAGAATTAAATTATGGCTCTTTTTGACTTTAAGCAAGCAATCTCCGAACACCTATGCAAATCTGGAAAAACTGTAATGACACGGAAAAGAGGGCGCCTACAATTTTGTCTACTGACCAAAGCAGAGATGGAACTCCACTACGTTGCGAAAGTCATTTTAGTCAAGGAAGTCCAGCACCATCCAATTCCGGAACACCAACTCGGCTTAAAACACCGACAACAAAACGAGCTAGAACCCAGGACTATCCATTGACCCCATTGACAAAGTTGACCACATGCCTGAATGGCAAAAAAAACTACAAAAATGCAAGGTCTGTCAACTTAAAACCTACACCAAATGCAGGAAATGTAACGTGTTCTTATGCTACAATGATAAGAGGAACTGTCTGGCTAAATTCCACGAATAATAATAATCATTCATCATTTAGCCTTTAATGCATAATAAACCATATATGGGCTCTTAATGTTTGATGGGTTCTTTATGTAAAACATTATACATTATATACAAAAAAATATATAAAACTTTTTCTTAAACCTTAATAAAGATTAATTAATGTTATATTTTTTTTTTCGTTGCCTTCATAATTCATGCAGTAGAGGGTTAAAGACTAGCTAAGATATTGCATTGCTGGAAATGGATACAATAATGGCCTACACTTCCTCAACTTACATATGTATGTACATACATACATATTCCCAAGCTTAAAATAGAAAATAAGTAGCTTGTTTTCTTAAGCTTTAATAATAAAGTATTACTTACGCAATTACCAAAATCACCCGGCGCAACAACAAGATTGTCCAAAACACTTTGCACTTTTGAAACCAAATTAGCTATAGTTGTTTGCTCCGATGGAGAAGGGGTCAAGTCTTGGTTGCGTTTTAAAAGCGCCTGAAATAACATAAAATTTCTATTGAATTTTGTGAGCATTGTAAAAGAGAAAATAAGTACAGCAGTAAGCGCAGCATCGTCTATCGTTGTAGAAACTTTGGGAAAAAGGACTTCTGCCAACGTCAAATCAAATGGGTGACGAGGAACAAAACTTTTTTTGAATGGTGGTCGCATCCCACCTCGAATTATTCCACGCCCTCCTCTTAATATTCCACGTACCATGATAATATTTTTTTTTTCAAAATTGAAAAATAAACTAAATTTTCTTTGAAATATTAAGAAACAGCACAATAATTTAATACAATCAAATTCAAAAGATAGCGTCTTCTTTGCCCTGGTTACAAGAGTAGATTGAGGAATCGAATCGAAATTGAATTGGTTTCGATCCAGGTATACGTTGTCAGTGGATCGAGGACAGAGAGAAAAGAACTAATAGAGAGAACCAACTTCGACGGTTGCTCTCTTTTTTCCTACAAGCTGTGATTTGGCCACCAACTTGCATATGTATTAACTCCATATAAAAAAATGTGGGGAACAAACACCTATGCAAGTTTGTGTGCATACTCACCACGAGTGAGAATAAACTTTTCTCTCTTTTCTCTCTGCTCACCACCTTTGAAAAATGGCGACCACCATTGAAAAATGGCGGATGTAGTGAGCTATTCAGAGGTGTTCAAAGAAAATTCAAAATTGTGAATGAACAACTTTTTGGTACTCTCATTGTGTTCGTTTGAGAGTAATATCATTCGAATATGAAGTGAAATTAATTACTTTTGTTAGGTGCCAGAACAATGAACAATTAAAATCAATTCTAAAATACGCATTTAGAGAAATATTAGTTAGTTATTTGAAGCCAGTTTTAATCATTAAGTAAGTAAAATAAATTAGGTGGTGCAACAGTCCAATGAGAATTAGGACCTAGAAATATAAAACTCTGAAAGCACTACAACTATTATTTTTATTATTAGCTGCGTTTATGCGTTTAATTTTCGCTCAGACCGTTGAAAGATGCAAAAAAAACACAGATTTGTTTCAATTTTCAGAGTTTATCGACTTAATTTTGTCGATGCGAGAATTGCAGGAACATTGAAAACGAGAGTTACAGAATGTAAACATGGAACATTGAAAACATTTTTATATACTCATCTCTTTTTCCATTCCTATTTTATTTGTGTGTACTCGTTGTTTATTTTCTTTACATTACTAACGACATTTACAAAATGCTGAAAATAAGTGATATAAGTAGAGGCTAAATAAAAAGACCGTAAACTTGTTACTTCTGTTGCCAATTTTCATTGCATAAGATTTGTGAATAGGTGATAAGCTATTCTTACTGCTTTCCCCTAAGGTAGTGTGTTGCTTTTAAAGGCTTAACTACATAAGCCGAAAAGTACTTTTGTACAAAAGTAAAAATATTTGTATTCTCGCTAGTTCAGTGGTTTTGTGAAAAGAATATACAAATTTGTTCTTCAACCAAAATTTAAGTCTTATGCATCATTTTATAAGTTTTCCAGTTCTAACTATTTATATCTTATCTTTCAGTTATATAGCGACAAGGAAAAATCTGTCAGGGAAAGTTCTAACTACAGTTTTTCTGAAAGTGCATTGTGGCTTATTCATAGATGTTTGCTAAACTTTTTAGGCTATTCATAAATAAATGCAAATCAAAGTTAAGGGCTAAACCTGAATAACTATAAACATAGAAAATGCTGTGTTCAAGTAATTATTATCACAGCCAAATTTTATACCTAATTGATTTTTATGGTGTTTAAAAAAGTTGAAAAAGTAATTCTGATACTGCAATTTCAGATATGGATATTTATATAAATATTCCCGGTAAGCTATAGAACTTTATTATTTCCGCCTTTATAATTCAATGTAAAATAATTCAATGCAGTATAGGTATTTTAGATAATACAGTAGTTAAGTTAATAGTTAAGGTATTACTATTGAAATAAACATAACATTCATTTATAAAAAACATGTTATCGTTCATATGTATATACAAATAAAGTCTAGTCTAAAAAACCTTAACCTTGTTACACACTTTCTGAACACATCCTTTCTTGTTTTGGTTGTTAATGCCATCTTTCTCTAACTCAGAGAAAGAGAAGGGAAAAACAAATTCACCACGGTCTACCGTTATAACGTTTACCGTAATTTATTGACAAAGGAAATTTTTTTGCTAGAATTAATTTGTGAAAACGTTTTTGAGTCTTTGAGTAAAAGTGTTCAATTAACGGGTTTAATCAATTATTCAAACAAATAAAAGTGTACAGTGAAGTGATACTAATATAAAAATGAGCCATCAACAATCAAAAAGAAGAGAAAAAGAATTTGCATTGAATTGCACTGACTTTCAAACAACTTTTAAGGTTCCAGACGAAGATGAAAGGTAAGTTTTATCCTGTTTTATTAGTAGAATTGGATCCAGGATCATATTATACCTACTCATTAAGCATACGGTTGGCAAATAATTTAATTTTTGGATTCATTTGTCTGCTTATGTTTGTACTGTAATGCATTACAAAATTCTAAAAAATGTCTGGTACCCACACTGATAACATCCCATCTTGTCTGTCGATTTATCTTGCTTAAAAGGTTTGTAGGTTTTCGTGTTTTGTTAAAAAAGTTGTCAGAATTGTTCTATAAAAATTTAAAAATTACCAACAATATTATTTTGCATTTGATAGTGTTCAGGTCTTGTTTTATATATATTTGAATATATAATAAAATACCAATTATTATAGAGAGAGATGTTCTTTATTAGAAAGTTATCCAACGACTGACTGTGCAGTCAATAATGCATGAAGAGAGAAGCATACACTCTACATCTCCCCCTTCAAGTATACAATTAATTCAATGAAAATAATATACGTAATAATAAATTATATAATTCAAAAATGATTTCAATAAGAAAAAAGCTAAGATAAACAAAATATTAAAATAATTCATAAATGGTTTTAGCAAACCGGTAGGAAAGAAATAAAAATAATAATAACTTTATAGTAAGGCATATAATTGAAATAATATTCAAATTGTTTATAATGATAAATACAAAATATTTGTATGTATGTACATAAGAAGTAACTTACATATATATATTCAAATTATAATTTTGTTATATCAACTCCTTCACTATTTTTATAATTCTTTTTAGCATGGCTTCGAGTTTGGTGAACTTTAGTTTTGGTTTTTCAACGTTAGGAGTTTCAATGTCATTAGGTTTTGTTGGATGAGAAAATCTTTTTCGTATATGTCTAGAGTTTAACTAGATAGGATCTTGGTTCTGGTAATTTTAAAACTATTATTCTAGGAAGCCATTTTTTATCCAAAGATTGCATCCAAACATGATTACCGGGGCTGAATTGTTTTTTATTGCTTGCATTTCGATTATAGTATTTTTTCGCTTTTTGATTAGACTTCCATATGCAGAGTTGAGGGTTTTTTGGAAGTTTTGGTTTTAAAATTCTATCATGTGTAGGTATTCTTGTCCGCAGTGTTCTGTTTCACAACAATTGTGCAGGTGAGTAACCAATACTAGGAAGCGGTGTATTTTCGGAGTAAATCTTTACTAATATTAACAAACTTTTCAGCTAAACCGTTAGATTTGGGATGATAAGGGCTACTAAAAACAAACTTTGCACCAATTGTATTTGCAAAAGACAAACATTCTGAACAATTAAATGGATTGTTATCTGAAATGATAATCTTAGGAATCCCATGAGAAGAAAATGTGCTCTTTAGATTTTTTATAATTTCATTTGCCGATTTGTTTTTAATTAGTAACAGCTCTAACCACTTTGAAAAGTAATCAACGATGACTTAATAATAGCAATTCGAGTATGCCAGTAAATCTAGACCTATTTTTATGAAGTGTGTTTGGGATATCATGAAGAATAATTGGTTCCTTGCTTTGAGATATTTTAAATGATTGACAAACCGAACAGTTATTAATAAAATTTTCAATTTGTATGTTCATATTTTCCAGAATAATAAAGCTTTCGCTCTTAATTTTGTGTTGTTTATTCCTAAATGACCGTCATGCAATATAATCAAGTATTCATGCTGCAATGATTTTGGAACTACTATCCTGTTCATGTAAAATATAATGTCATCTTCAATAAATAATTCACTGTTTATTCTATACTAAAATTTCAATTCACTTTCGACCTTGCTTATATCTTTAGGCCAACCATTCATAATAAGAGTTTTAAGTTTCTTTAATTCGGGGTCTTTTTGCGTTTCGTTTTGAAGCTGAGATTTTCTGTTATCACTTATATTTATTTAGTTTTAGTTACTTGTAAAAATGACTGGGAAAGCAGATCTGCTACACGCAGGGCCGTCGAGAGGAATTCCGGGCCCGGGACGGAAAAATCTCGGGCCCCCCATATTTACCATTTTTATCAAAGTTCATGCCTACTAATATGGGACGTTCTAATTTCAATTACGAATAGCATGAAATTGGTTGGAATTAACGGAAATAATATATTTTTGTTTTTAAAGTGAACCGAACAAAAAGTGTTAATCATCAAATCAATCTCACGGGTATCGTCCAGTTTAGTTGAAATGGAGGATGGATAGAAAATTATTCTGCATGCGAGTAGATTAGATTCCGAACAGAATCATACATTCAATTCGATATTGACAACGACATGTTAGTAACTGATAATACGGTCGATTAACTATTAAAAAAATAGCATGAAGATCTATTACCTACTATGAAAATAAAATAGAGCGAAGTAAAAGTATTTGAAATTTGTCATTAAAAAAAACTAAGTATTGTAAAAGTTTTACATTAAATACTCTTTATTGTTTTTCTTAATATTAAAATATTACAATGTTTTATTAGAGTTAGTTTGCATTCAATGAAATATTTCTTTTTGCAAACGAGCTTTCCTAGCTTTCTGAGCAGCAAACAACTTATAATTACATCGAAATTCAATTTCATTGCCAAAGGTGCTTCGATACATAGTGTAGCAAGTCAAGAAACACGATCTTGTGATGAGCCACGAACGATGTAAATTCTTTTTCTGGCAAGGATGCTAAATGCACGTTCGGTACTAGCTACGGTTACAGGTACGGAGAGCAACACAAATGTTGGGGAATATCGTCTTCAAGTTCTGGGAATAAATAGTACTGAGCAAACACAATGGCGGAAGTTCTGCTTCAAAATTGTTTTTTTCAGATGTATTATTTCTTCTTTCAACTCTTGAGACACATGCGAGTTATACTTTTGGATGAACCTTGTAGCGGAGTTTTTAATTTCAATTTCGTCCATTGTTGAAAACTGCCATAAAAATGAAAATGTAGCATTCAAATTCTTCATCGTATCGAACCGACGAGAAATTCCACATATAATTGAATCAACTATGGCGCAAAAGGTGTTTTTCTTGAAATTTATTTCTTCGTCTGTTTCAATTTATTCTCCAGCTCCTCGATTTTCTCCAAAATTTCTCTTTAATTGCCTTTTTCGGTTCGATGGGAACGACTCTGGAAAATCCCCCAATCCAGTAGCAACTATTTTGCATTCAGATAAATTTGATCCCATTCGTTTCGAATCGTTCAAATCGGAGATCAAGTTGTCAAGATTTCGAATTTCAACGTCAATAGTCATGTTTCTGGCTTGAAGAATGATACTTCTTTCATTTATAGCGCTAAGAACCTTGCACCAAATCGAAGACATCAGGACGCATTCAAATTTGTGCATATATTTTAAAACCCCATTTACATCTCTTCAATGTTCAATGATGTTCAAATGGTAGACATGTGCATTCAAGAGGACACAAGCGTCCACAGGTTTTTCTCAAAACCCACCTCTGTCTATCAACTCCTACTCTCACCTCACCGCGGTGAACATCGGGTGCCTACTACCTCAACTGGAGATTGGGTTCTAACCCCAATGGAAAGTTGTTGGGGGCAGCAAACGAGAGAGGGGGGGAGAGGTGTTTCCACTAAGGCACCTCTCCTTATCCAGACGACAGCGGACGAATTCTCGAGATGGAATCAACGGTGGTGTCTACAGTTCCAGTAAGGTTGAACTACTTAGTGAACACCTTATAGGGCTTCTACGACTTATTCGGAGCCCAGGCCTATAGGGAGCGGTTTATCCGGCTCCCCGTCCTTGGAGTTATATTAAGGATCTGGCCCTCCAGGTTGGGGGCTGTGCCGTCGGGGTGACTTCCTGACCACGTAAAAACCTTTCTAGTTGCGAAGCACCAACAAGCCTCGGATACGGACGGATTCACTGTTGACAACCCAAGCAAACGAAACAAGGACAACGAACTTCGGATCTGTACGTGGAATGTTAGGTCCCTTAACAGACCACGTGCAGCCGAACAACTAGCGGAAGCCCTAAACTGCTGCAAGGCAGATATTACCGCCATCCAAGAAGTGCGATGGGATGGACCGGGCAAACGCAAATTAAAAGACTGCGATGTATACTACGGCGACTGCTACCGAGAACAAAGGCAGCGTCTATTTGGGTGTGGATTTGTGGTTGGAACTAGACTCAGGCAAAAAGTCTTGAGTTTCAACAGTGTGAACGAGCGCATCACGACAATCCGCATCAAGGCTAAATTCGCCAACATAAGCCTAATATGCGCGCATGCCCCAACAGAGGAGAAAGATGAAGACACCAAAGACATATTCTTCGAGCTCTTGGACAAGACATATGAGCAGTGCCCTGGCTATGACATTAAAATTGTCTTAGGAGATTTTAATGCCAAGCTAGGAAGAGAAGACATCTTTGGTGGCACAATCGGGAGATACAGCCTGCACGACACCACCTCCGACAACGGATTCAGGCTGATCGAATTCGCTGCGGGGCGAGACGTTCTGGTAGCTAGTACGCAGTTCACACATCTCAATATCCACAAGGGGACATGGAAATCTCCTGATCAATCAACTGTCAACCAGATTGACCACATTGCGATCGACGCACGACACTTCTCCAGTATACAGGATGTCCGAACATTCCGAGGGGCCAACATTGACTCGGACCACTACCTCGTTGTAGCCAAGGTACGGCTACGGATATCCCGATCCAAGCCAAAACAGGGAAGTACTGTGAGAAGTTTCGACGTTAGACGGCTACAATCGCAAGAGACTGCCATGTCCTTTTCCGATCGAGTCTCAAGTAACCTCTTAAGGAGTCCTATGCTGCCTGCATTAAGCATTGAAGACCAGTGGCAACATTGTCTTGCGGCCATCAGAGATGCCGCCTCTGAAGTGCTAGGTTTCACACGGCCACCACAGCGAAACCCCTGGTTTGACGACGAATGCCGGCAAGCGCACGCAGCGAAACAACAGGCATACAAAACGGCGCTGCACAGGAGGACCAGAGCTGCTCGCGAGCTCTACGAGCAGAAGAGGAGAGAGGAGCACCGGCTACTTAGACGGAAAAAAAGAGAGCATGAGAAGCGCGCGATCGAGGTGATAGAGGGATGTCACAACAGGAATGAGGTTCGTAAATTTTACCAAAAGGTAAAAAAAACCTCCCAAGGGTACCAGCCACGAACCGAAGCCTGTAAAGACGATCAGGGGAACATCGTTGTAGAACCGCAGTCTATGCTGAAAATATGGAAAGACCACTTCTCCAAATTATATAACGGCGATGACGAATCGAATTCCGCTGTAAGGGAGATAGAACCACTCAACCTAGGCAACGCAGACCAACAATTCCGCCTACCCGACCTCGGCGAAGTGAAGATAGCTATATCTAAGCTGAAGTCAAACAAAGCTGCTGGAGCTGACGGCATCACTGCCGAACTATTCAAAGCAGCAGGGGATGACTTGGTAGGGAGCATGCACCAACTCATCTGCAAAATATGGTCGGAAGAAAGCATGCCCGATGAGTGGAATCTCAGCATAGTTTGCCCGATACATAAGAAAGGAGACCCTCTAAATTGCGCCAACTACAGAGGCATCAGTCTCCTTAACATTGCGTATAAGATCCTCTCTGCCATATTATGTGAACGTCTGAAGCCGTTCGTCAACAACCTGATAGGTCCTTATCAGTGTGGCTTCAGACCAGGAAAGTCCACTATCGACCAAATATTCACACTACGGCAGATCTTGGAAAAAACCCAGGAACTTCAAATCGATACCCACCATCTCTTTATCGATTTTAAAGCCGCGTATGACAGCATCTATAGGGAAGAGCTCTACAGAGCAATGTCTAGTTTTGGCATCCCTGTCAAACTCATCCGTTTGTGCAGAATGACGATGGAGAATGCACGCTGCTCCATCAAGGTCGGAAAAGATCTCACCGATGCATTTGATGTCAAAAAAGGTTTTAGACAAGGCGATGCACTGTCATGCGACTTTTTTAATATCGTTCTGGAAAGAATTGTGCAAAACTCAACCGTCAACACTAGAGGCACAATCTTCCAAAGGTCCATCCAATTACTCGGATACGCAGATGATATTGACATAATTGGAAGATCAAAGCGCGATGTCAGTGGAGCGTTTTTGAGCATTGCGACGGAAGCGAAGAAGATGGGTTTAGTGGTCAATGAGAGCAAGACCAAGTATATGCTGTCATCGAAAAAGGACATTCAACAACGACGTCTTGGACAAAACGTCACCATGGACAGCTATAACTTCGAGGTAGTTAAGGACTTTGTCTACCTAGGCACCGCTATAAACACAGACAACGACACCAGCGCTGAAATCAAACGAAGAATAACTCTTGCAAATCGCTGCTTCTTTGGACTAAGAAGGCAATTGAGAAGTAAAGTCCTCTCTCGATCATCTAAAATCACCATCTATAAGACACTCATCATCCCGGTTCTCATTTATGGCGCTGAGGCCTGGACCCTGTCAAAGAAAGATGAGAACGTCTTAGGATGCTTCGAGAGAAAAATTCTTCGGGTGATTTTTGGTCCCGTACGTATAGATGGAGAATGGAGGAGAAGATTTAACGACGAACTGTACGGGCTGTACAGCGACACTGACCTAGTTAGCAGAATAAAAGTCCAACGGCTTAGATGGCTGGGTCATGTAGAGCGAATGGACATCAACGCTCCAGCCCGGAAGGTCTTCGAATCCAATCCCGAGGGACGGCGCAGTAGAGGAAGACCGCGACTCAGGTGGCGCACTCAGGTGGGTGAGGACCTCAACCAACTTGGCGTGCGAAACTGGAGACAGCTAGCTAGGGACCGAGCTGGCTGGAGACGCATGTTGGTTGAGGCCCAGGTCCGCCCCGGACTGTAGCGCCACCTTAAGTAAGTAAGTAAGTAAGTATTTACATCTCTTCGAGTTTCAGTTTCAGTTAAATTAATATCACTTAAGGCTTCTAATGATGTTCTAAGGTTTTTTAGATGATTTGCAAATGGTTTCACTGCCTCAATTCTAGCTGACCATCTTGTATCGGAAAGTTTGTGAAGGGATCCGGGCACATGTCCCAACGTTGGGCGCTGCTGCTAAACAAGTTAAAAAACACATTTGAACAACACCAAAAAATGTGATTGCGGCAGTACAACATTCCGCTGAATCGACTCCACTCAAGTTAAGGCTGTGAGCTGCACATGGTGAATACACGGCATTCGGATTTTTGTTTAATATATGCTTTTGTGCATTATTATACTGTTTCATATTGCTTCCATTTTCATAGCCTTGTGCACAGCAGTCTTCTAAAGGGATTTCGTTCTTTTCCAATGTCTCGCAGATCAATTCAGCTATTGCGGTGCCAGTTTTTTTGTTGCAATCGACAAATTTCAAAAACCGTTCTTAGATAGTGAACACATTTTATTCCAATCGCAGATATCGCAAAATAAATGTGTTTTGTTCCACATTACTTGAATCGGGTGTTGCATCGACAATTATAGCGAAGTATTTGGCGTTTTCAATCACCTTTAAAATAGCTGAATACACATGTTGGGCACACATTTTAATGAACTCATTTTGAATCTCAACGGAAAGGTTGAGTTGAATGCCCAAAAAATTACCATTATTTGGCTCTCCAATAAGATTGCCAACGCCTCGTATTTCAAGTCCTCTAGTGGGATTTTCCGGTCCCCCGAAACCGAATCAAAAATTTCGCTTACAGCAGAAACAAAAATAGAAGAAAAGAAACTTTATAAAAACAGAAACCGAAATTAATATTTGTGTTTTGTTTTAATTTGCCGGGCCCCTTATTTTGACTTTAAAAATTTTCAACATAAAATAAATTTGAAATTTACGTTAAATTAAATAAGAAAAGCGAAACAATTTATTATAACTTTCTTTCAATAGTTCAGAGTTGCCCAAAATCCATTAAATAATAATCAGGGGCCCAGATCGGCAAGCTGATAGATTGGCAGATAACATGCAAACATAGGCCCGATTGCGAAAGCATGAATGATTTTAAATTTTCGGGCCTCTAAAAATAAGTGGAAATAGGTATGTTGATGATAAATAGAGTATATTGTCATTGATTTCAATTTTACGGGCCCCGAGAAAATCCCGGGCCCGGGGGGTGTCCCCCCCCCTCTCGACGGGGCTGGCTACATGCAAATATTTTCCAGGGACATACACTACATCAAGTTTATATTTCATTAATTTAAGTTTCATTCTCTGCAACCTCGTACAATAAACCTTGTCTAAGTCTTTTTTGCAAATAGTGACCAAAGGATTGTGGTCAGTTTGGACTATTGTCGGTCTCCCATAAATATAAAAGTGAAACTTTGTACATGCAAACGTTATCGCAAGTAATTCCTTTTCTATTTGGGCATAGCCCTGTTGAGTGTCTGTAAACGCTCTAGAAGCAAAACTCACAGGACCTTCAGACTGTAAAAGGCAACACCCAAGTCCACTTTTGGATGCATCACATTGTAAAATTATTGGTTTGTTGTCATTGAAGAGTCTTAGTACTGGAACGTTTGTAATTGTTTTCTTTATTTGATTAAAAGTATCACTATGGGTTTCTAGCCAAACAAAATCTTTATCTTTTTTGAGTAAATTTCTCAAATTTTCCGACATTGTTGAAAGATTTGGAAGAAAACTTCTTAGATAATTTATCAAGCCTAAAAACCTTTGCAACTCCTTTTTATTCGACGGAGGTTTCATAGCGAGAATCGCTTCTATCCTATCGGGGTCTGGGCTCATACCCTTTTCAGAAAAAATATGACCTTAATATTTCACCGAACTCAAATTGTGTTGGAATTTATCAGCATTAAATTTTACACCGATATCCCTGGCCTTATCGAAAACTTTTATTAGGTTTTCACCGTGTTGCAGTTGATCTCTACCAAACACAATTAAATCATCTAGGTAAACACATGTTCCATCAAGTTGGCCAAAATATTGATATGTACATATATCGCTGAAAAATTTCAGGTGCGACGCAAATGCCAAAAGGCAACCTACAAAATTTAAAACAACCAAATGGGCTACTAAAAGTTCATAAATCACTTGAGTTTTCGTTAAGCTCAACTTGCCAGAACCCATTTTTTAGGTCCAAGACAGAAAAATACTTCATACCACAAAGTTTGTCTTTAATATCTTCCAACTTAGGTATTAAAAAATGTATAGGCCTTAAAGCTTTATTAAGATCTCTTGGATCTAAGCACAATCGTATCTCTTTGTTTCGTTTCTCCACTATTATCAGATTGCTAACCCAGTTTTTTGGAGTCTCTACCCTTTTTTATAATACCTTGCAACTCTAATTTTTTTTAAAACATCCTTAACAGGTTTTTGTAGTGCAGATCGAATAATTCTTCTTGAGGTTTTAGTAGTTGGTAAAACTGAGGAATCAACTTGAAGTGCACATTTCATGGGAAATTTACCAATCCCAGTAAAAATGTCTTTATTTTTTTCTATCAAATTTTGTTTACTATTTTGAACGAAATTTATTCTTTTAATAAGATTCATATTAAAACAGCTTTTTAATCCTAAAAGAGGCACTGTGTTCTCTTTAACCACATAAAATTCAACACTATAACTTTTATTTTTAGCATGCAATCGAGGGTAACAGAACCAAGAGGATAGAGTTTTTTACCACCATAAAGTTCCAAAATCCCTTTACTCATAACAATCTTTTTATTTTTAAGTAAAGCAACATATTTATACGGAATAACATTAACTTCAGCCCCCGTATCAAGCTTGAATGGAACTTGAATATGTTCAATTTTAATTGTTTCATTCCAACACGTTTTTTGCTTGGTTGTTAATGAATAAACGAAAAAGTTTTCCTCACCTGGAACTTAATTCATCTGAATCATTTAAAGGAGTTTCACTGAAAGAAATTTCAGACACCTTTTGTATTGTTTTGCATGCAATCGCGAAATGATCCGCTTTTTTACATTTTTCACAGAATTTACCTTTGGCTGGGCAGTATCCCTGTTCATGACTTGTATAACACCGTTCACAACACTCTCCACCATGTGCTCTATATGCCTGTTTTGGATTAGACAAATTAGAATAATTATTAGAAAATTTATTTTTGTTATATCTATTAAATATTTTCTTTTTATTTTGTTGATTAGATAAATTGTTAGTAATTTTTGAAAATTTCGTGTTAGTATTTAGTTGTCTAAAATTTGATGTAAAAGCATCCACTGCAAAATTCCCGTTTGGTGATGACTCTGATATTTTTTTGTTTAGAACATCTTCTAGTCTGTGTTTGTCCAGCTCGAATAAACGGCATTTTTTTATTGTCTCATCTAAGCTGATGTTCCCCACTCCTAACAGTTTCTCTTGACAGGTTTTAGATTTAATACCAAATATGATACGGTCGCGAATAGCTTTATTTAACTCATCTGATGAAAATTCACAGGATGCTGATAGATGTTTTAAATCAGTTAAGAAATGGTCAAAACTTTCATCTTCTCTTTGAGTGCGGCTATAAAATGACAGTTAAGAAATGGTCAAAACTTTCATCTTCTCTTTGAGTGCGGCTATAAAATGTATATCTCTCGTAGACCTCATCTTTTTTCGGGTTCCAATATGTTTCCAAATCATCAAGTATGTTTTTTAGTGTCGCCTTTTCATTTTTGCTAATTGCCAGCGTATTGTAAACTTCAAGCGCATCTTCTCCAACAACATTAAGCAGTATTGCTACTTTAACTTGTTCTTCTTTATTAGTACTCTCAGAAGCAAGCATAAAAATTTCAAACCTCTGTTTGAACTTCTTAAAGTTTTCAGATAAGTTGCCATCTATTAATAATGGAGCAGGTGGTTTGAATTCCATTTTCCACACGTGTTGCTCGGTATAACCTTCGTCACTCGTTTTTTTGCTCATAAAATTGCTTTCAGGCAGAGAAACAATTGTTTTATTTAAGTCGATTTTCTTTTCGACGTCACTCAAATCTGCTTCAGAGCTTAAAAAATTACTTCCAGATAAAGAAACCACTGTATTATTCACGTCAATTTCTATGTTCTTGCACTCGACGTCACTTAATTCTGATTCTGAATCCGAGCTTATTATGACAACTCTTTTAATTTGTATTTTTCCCTTCTTATCTTTTTTGATTTGCGCACGTGTTTTGACCATACTCAAAAATAAAAATGCAAATTAAAAATGTTTGTTCGTATTCGGCTGCGCCATGGTCAGGTCTTGTTTTATATATATTTGAATATATAATAAAATACCAATTATTATAGAGAGAGATGTTCTTTATTAGAAAGTTATCCAACGACTGACTGTGCAGTCAATAATGCATGAAGAGAGAAGCATACACTCTACAGATAGTTTGATTTAAAAATCTATTTTTGTAAACGAGATTTTTTGTCGAAAACCAATTTTAATAGCAATTCTTTAGTGTTTTTATTTCTTATATAAACAAATACAAATTGGATGAATGAAACTATTTTGAAGTCAATATCTTCTATTGTTCACGAGATATCGAGAGCCAAACATTAATGTTTACCAAATTTTGTGTAGATTTTATTTTTGTATGAAAGAACGGACTGTTAAATTTTTATACAAAATTTACGGAATGTCGAAAACAATATTTGCTGTGATTCAAAATTAGTTTGAAGCCAATATTTTTAATTTTTGAAAAGATATTTCAGTTGAAAGTAAATGTTTACCAAGTTTTAGTATTGTATTTTTTAGGTTTATATTTAAAAAAAAAACTTTCAATTCGATTTTTCTCAAAATTTTACCAGCCACGAAATTTTTTTGAGAATCCTTTCTGCATTATCTGTATAACAAAATTTATTTGAAGTCGATATCTCTACTTGTTCTTGAGATATGGACGAAGAAAAAGCTTCCCGAACATACGAACGTAAGTACACACGCAACTCTCTAAAAATATTTTATTTCGATTCGAGGTACCTTGAAACGTCGAGAAATGTCAAAATTTTCAATTCGTGTAAATTTTCCATAATTTCTATTGAATTTGTTTAAGAAATTTTAAAAACTTAAACTTTTAAATACATAAGTGTCTACAAAAAAGGATTTTAAAAAATTAAGTTGTTGCCTTAAACGTTTTTTTTTTTAAATTCTAATATTATTTTTTTATCATTAGTAGGGAAATTTGGAGGTTAAATTTAAACCTCCAAGAACTTCCGAAAAACGAACGAGTTTGCGAAAGGCACTTTTTGGACGTCATGTTCGCTGGAAGTACTAGAAAAAGATTAAACCAATGGTCTGTGCCCAACCTGAGTGTTGAAGAAATGGTTTCCTTCGTTAGGCATGAATTCGAGGATTCTTTAATAGTTTATTCACGGAAGCTTCAGTTGAGCCGACTGAAGCTTTTGGTGGAGAAAGACACTTTGAAGATTCAGGTCTAATAGAAGAAGATGAAATTTCGTTCAACAGCACTCAAACTCAAACATGTGAGTATTTAAGGAATAAAACCCCAAAAAAAATGAAACTTATAGAACAGTTAAAAGCTGCTGAGGATAAAATTAAAATTATGCAAAAAGAGCACGAAGAAACAATTCGTGGCAAAGATTTCGAAATTTCAGAGTTGAAAGCTCAAATAGAACGACTTCAAAACATCGAAGAAGTGCGTACGGTTTTGACATTTTGTTCGACACTTTGGACGAGCAATATGAGCTCTGCGAGGCGTGCTCGCGCTTCCACACTTGATTCTTAACTCGTTTTGGCATTTTGTTTCTTATTATAGGTATTTATTTTTCCTCTTGTTCCTCTTCTTCTCAGCTGAAACTGAAGACGTTGCTCCTTTCGAAGAAAAAGAAGATTATATGAGAATACCACCAACCAAATGCTACAAAGGAAAACTAAATTTGTTCCCTCCTAGGCCGCCTAGCCTGCCTCGTGATGCGTGCTGGGTGCTGCCTTTGCTCCTCCTTCTTTTCCTTTTTTGTGGTTAATACAAATGTATCCTCCTTTTATTGGGTTGATTTAAAGTGGTGTTTTCTTACGTGATATACACAACGAAAAAGGGTATTTTTCCTTATTTTTTCCTTATTTTATTACATTATGTATAATTAAACAATGTGTTAAAATATTAAAGAAATTGTTTTGTTTTCTAATAGGCTTTTCACACCAAACCTAAAACCCGGTTTTCGCGAAAATATCGGTTTTCGCCGAAAACCTACATCGAAAACTCAAGTTTTCCCATACATTTTTGTTAAACCACAAGTTTTCGTAAACACCATGTTTTATATAAAACCTCTCGAAAACTAGTTGGAATTCAAAGTTGAACAAAACAAACAAACCTTTCCGAACATTCAGCGCTCAAATTAATGTAAACAAAACAGCTGATGGCTGCTGTCAAAACAAATATTTCATTTTGAAATAAATTTGGTCGTGGTAAGTAATATTATTTATACAATTTCCTTACGAAATAAGAACTATTGCTTTTTGTTTTTTATTTACAGAATATGGATAATTTGCCAACGTCGAGAATAAAAGCCCCGGTGGCTTTGTTAAGAAACAATTTGTCCGTGAATTCTCTCGGGATTCACGTCCCGGAGTCACTAGAAGTAGTCTACAACAAGGACAAACATTGAAAGAGAAGTTGATGGGACCTCCGGGAGCAAATGGTAAGAAACTTAACATCACAACATAAGAATTCGATGGGGAATATAGACATTTTTTCTCGTTTAAAGCTTATTCTATTTCCTAACTTGAATGTTGTGAGAGAATTCACACTACCTACGGATACTTCGGAGCCTCTGTGGCATTGACAGCTGCAAGTGCTGTTGCAGTGTTCAGAACACCAAGACTCTTGAACTTGGCAACCCGCAATGGATGGATGGTAAGACTTTCTTTGACTTTAAATGTGAGTTAATTTTTGTTAACATTTTGTTTTCAATTCAAGTCGATGCTTGGAACTGTTGCTGTCATGATTGGTTCTGGTGTGGCAACACAGGCAATTCCATACTCACCCGGTCTAGGTACAAAACAACTTGCCTGGGCAGCACATGGTGCCATTATTGGTGGTGTAGTGGCTCCACTTTGCTTTTTGGGTGCACCAATTCTGACACGGGCTGCCCTCTATACCGCTGGTATTGTTGGTGGACTCTCTACGGTGGCAGTTTGTGCTCCAAGCGATAAGTTTCTGTATATGGGTGGTCCCTTGGCAATCGGACTTGGGTTCGTTTTCGCCTCGTCGTTGGCTTACATGTGGCTCCCACCCACCACCATGCTAGGAGCTGGTTTTGCTTCGATGTCTCTCTACGGAGGACTAGTATTATTCTTACTCTACGATACACAACGCATTGTCCGCAAAGCCGAGACCTATTCAGCATTATTCACACAGAGACCATTTGATCCAGTTAATGAGTGAGTTTTATTTGGTTTATCTCTGGTTCCTGCTTCTTTATTGTTTATTTTAGATCCCTATCAATTTATATGGACACACTTAACATATTTATTGGAATTGCATCCATTTTGGCTGGAGGCGGTCAACGACGGAAGTAAATTCAAAATTCCGAGTAAATGATCGAATGGTCACAGTGCAAGGCTGTGATGTGTGATATTTTATAATTGAATCGATAAATCGAAATTAAAATTGAATGAAATGTAGAAACAGAAAAAATATAAAACCAAAAATAAATTATTTGTTCATTGTTCGATGCTTTACGTTTGTGGTTTTAAGTTGTGTTGCAGTACCCCGAAAGAAGATAATAGAAAGGGAAGGAAGGGAAACAGTGCAGGTTGCACAAAATATTGAACCACCTTATGAAAGTTCTATAGAACTAATTAGAATGCAATTGCTTCAATAATGAATTGATTCATCTTGTGGCTTTGCGATGGCGTGATGTATTTATTTTTAAAATGCTGTGAAAGTCAGAATGACCCCCGCCAAGTCTGAAGTCAAAAAGTCAAGTTTCAAGTATTTAAAGTTAAAAGTTTCAGGGATGAAGGAGTGCCATTGTCAAGTCAAGTTTTCATGGAGAAATACTTCAGTACTCTAAAATTGGCAACAGAAAGTCTGCAGTTGCTTAGTTCACCTCTTGGAATAGTTCTTATCGTATCTTGGTGTACCTTCTTGCTCTACTTACAATTTATTTGTTTGTGTTTATTGAAATAAAACTGCATTTTTTGTTAATTTATTTTTTATTAAAAATTAAAAATTCCAACTACGTAAAAAGAATACCTATTTCCGATTTTTTCACAAATCTTCGCAATGTCTTCGTTTGATGAATTGAAAGAAGAAGAAAATGTTTTAAATAAAATGAATTTTTATTGTAACAGTTTTGTTTGTTGTTGATTCTATGATATATTTTCTAGACAATTATAGCTTCTCCTTAGTGAATTGTTCGGACCGGTTGAAGTGAACAAAGAGGATAGCTGCAGTCAAGCGAGCTTGTAGTTCTTGTTGGTTCATGTCGTGAGCCCATTCCACCCGTCCCCACAACTTCAGTTGAAATTCTTCTTAAATGAGAATGTTTGCACATCATTTTCAAAAAATTGAATCTTGAGAGAATACATACCATATAGAACATATTCACTGTGTGAAAGGAAGTACTTGGATATTTTCATTTTATCAGCATCAGACGGTGGGTGGTGATATACTGGGAGTTTTTTGTATGTTCGTATCGAAACGTTTGTTAAACCACTCAATGACGGGATCCCAGTTGTTCTTTTGGAGCTCGTATAGATATCTGTCTTCCTTAAAATCAACTTGATAAGTACCTACATACGGCTAAAGTTTTTATCTTGCAGAGTTCATTGCAGAGTTGAGAGTATATCGAAAGTTCTGCGGCTCGTTCTGAAATGTTGTTTGAAATACTCATCATCGTTTACTAACATTTCACGTTCCCAAAAAGTGCTGGTACGTACCTGCATAAAATATTTAGATATATACATAGCTTCCTATTAATTGAATTGTTATAACAAGCTAACCTTTGTCCAAATATGTATTTCTTTGTCGATTCCGATTTTCAATTGTATCAATTAAAGCTTTTCTTTTCTTCGAAGTTCCAGAATTTGGAAAAGAAAACGACGTTTTTTTTATGATTAAGGTTTGAGATAATGAAAAAAAGTTTAACAAAATCTTCATGTTTTGTTCAACTTTCTTTTTATGTATTAAAACCAATTTCAATTGGTTAGAATTCATTTTATTTTTACAAATAATTTGAGAAAAACAAAACTTTTTAATCACAAATTTTTTCATCAATACAAAATTTGACAGCCGGTGTCAAACAAATTTAAACGTCAAATGAAAACGTGTAAATGTTCGGTGTGAACGATTTTCGTGTTTTCGAAAACTTTTTGCCGAAAACCGGGTTTTGGGTTTGATGTGAAAAGCCTATAATTCGGCGAGAAATGTCAAATGTGTCAATCTCTCAACTGAAGTTTTTTCTCTCTCTGCTCTCCGAGGTGAAAACATGTATACTCCGATACGAATTCAACACGCTATAAAAAATGAGAGTAAGAGGTTTCGAAGGGACGGAGACGAGGAAGTTTGGCTCTCTCGATTGGTTTTTTCTCTCTGGCAGAAACTGCCAACTCATCAGCTGCCAAGAAATAAAATGCAAGCCACTCAAAAAAACACGACGAACAGGGCGCGGAAATCAGTTGTGTAAGTGCGAAATGAAGCATTCGTATCGTGGTCAACTCGCTTAATCTTAATCTTCTAGACTAGATGTGAATCCAAGCTTGTAGCAACAATTGTCCTACTATCTTGTTACCATTGAAGAACGACAGGACAGGGATACTTAGCTGGCTGACACAGATGACGTAGATGAGGTAGCTGAACCAAATGTCTATTTTGAAGCAACCTGCTGAGATAATAAAACACCTCCTAAATGACGGGAGTCGGAAATCATTGGTAAGTCTTCAGAATGGAAATTGAAAAAATAATTTCATCATTTTCGTATGTACTATTTTAGAATTCCCTGCAGTTTTGGTAAACTTAAGGACTGGCAATATAGAAGAATTCCCTTAATTCGGTATGCATATTGCAAACGACTTAATAGCCACAGTTTTTCAATCTATGGATCGACTTACGAGCCCTCTTCTGGGAATGGTACAATTATAATCTAATCCATTTCATTGTGCGTTCGTTAACCAAAAGGTTCATGATGGCGAGGTTACTTCAAAGTAAGTTTTACATAAACCACAAACTTTGAAAGCACTAATAAATGTTTTTTTTAGCAACCAAACAAAACGAAGCGGTATTGCAATTTGATCCGACGACAGCTTAGAATCTCATCCATTAATAATCTACTTTTGATGTGGCGCAGCTAGTTTTTAAATAAATTTGTAATTCTTTTCAAAATTGATGATTCTACTTGTGGAATTTGCTGCAGTTGTTATTGTTGCTCTTGTTGTTGTTTATATGATTATTGCTTATTTTAACTTGTGATTTCGATACGAGCTGCTGAGACGACGACAAAGAAGAAGACGAAGATGGCTGCTGATTGGGTTTTCTAATCGGTTGTTGCGGCTGTTGGTTTTGTGCAAAAACACTCCATTACCAAGACCGGAATCTCAGACTGACATTTCGGTTTGCCTACAAGCTAGAAAGCACTAAATGTGAGAAAGTGTGCGTGAAATGATGCAAAAAACCAAACACATTCTCACATTTAGTGCTTCGGCCCATCAAAACGCTTCATTATAGTAATCAGCCCCATCTAAATGCTTCATTTTGAATGTTTCATGGCCTCGTTCAAAAACTAAACAATCCTAACCAACAGAATCTGAAGTGCTGACATGGTCTTAAATTGGAAGATTTGTATAGCTTTTTAATTTCCATCCAAATAAATGTTGTAAATGTATATTAAATAAAATAAAATTGACCAAACACAAATTATTTAATGATTTATTAGTGCTTTATTTTGTTTACTTAAATTATTTGCGAACGCAACATGCGCTGCAACTGGTTAAGTAAGCTTAGAGCATTTTTTTTGGCGACGTTAGAAGTTCAGGTGGAAACAATAGGCGGGGGTGCATCCGTATTTGTTTGTACAGAAAATGCTACGAGAAGCATACTTGTGAAGTTCCATTGCCAACTTTAGCTAGTTCAGATTCGTCAATTAGATTAGTATTTTCATCATTTAAGAAGTTCGACAAATGCAAGACCAAATTTTAGTTTTGTTTGTTGCAGAAATATTCCTGAAAATTTCTTTTTGAGGGATTATGTTAAAGTTAGAATTTTGTTTGTAGTTAGATTTTGGAATAAAAATTTGAGGGAACCATGTTTTAAAAATAAGTTGCTTTGCGTAAAGCATCTTTAAGGAATAGAAAAATAGGCAATATGGTTGCACACAATACCAACTAAATGAGTACAATAAATAGATTTAAGCAACTTTTTTTATTCCAGTATGAGGAAACCGAACACCCAATAGAAAAAAATCGGTGAACGCGCCAAAATGCATACTTCTTGCTTAATAATGTTATCTTCTATGCTTACGCATAAAATTACGAATTTTGTAGCATATGAACATTTCTAGACATTTTACAATGTGAACAATTAAATATGCTATGAAATAATTGGCTGCTATTAATGCTAATTTTTTTTTTTCTAAAAAGTTGATGAAGGTTAAACGAAGCGGAAATTTCTGTAATGAACGTACTCAAAATATTATTGGCTTTCTTAAAAATATTTTTCTACACTTACCTCTGCTTTATATCTGAAAACTATTGTTTATGTATATTTTCTTCTATGTTCTGCATTTATAAAATGTAATCTACGGTAGTATTTATTATGTTACGAAAAACAAAAACATATACGTAAAACTCATTATTTTTTTTTCATTATTGGCAGCATTTTTACAACATACTTTTCAAACAATAATAAGTAAACTTAAACATTTTTAAGGAATGAATGAAAATTATATTTGGCGTTAAACTGTGGAAATTCACTAAAAAAAACTTCTGTACGTCAACAATAAACATTCATGACGATTACATGTTCTATTGAATTAGTTGTGCATGAATTCAGAACGATTTTAAGACGTTTTCATTTTGTGATATATGTCAAAATTTACATTTTATTTGCTCTGCATTTATTCAACAGGTTCGCTATAATCGTTCTGATTACTTTTTTAAAACATTTGTGTTCCTTTGATGCATAGGTAGTTTTTTTTTGATAGCAAATACATGTATGCTTCCATCAATTAAGAATGTTATGGATAAGATATTTTTCGATTATAACTCTTTTTTTAAATATACAAACTATAAATATACTTGGATTAATTAAATTGATACAGATTTTAATTACTTGCAAACAAAATATTTGGGCCGTTCGTTAACGAAAATTTATTAGAATTCAATACAAAAATTGCACTCGCACCCTTAAATTGATGGTTCTTCGAACGCATCTTTGTAACAAAAATCCAAGGTTTATTATGATATTTAAAGAATTTCGTAGTGATTACTCTAAATTAGTGAATTAATTATAATAAACTGATGTTGACCATGCTTTTTTCAAAACAAAAATGTACATTGGTTCGCTATCAACAAAATTACTGCAAAATTAAAGCTTAAAACTGACTTTTTCATCGAAAAAAAGTAAAAAGAAAAACCTGAAAAAAACTTATTAACCCCTCCATTTTGTTTTTGCTTAGCAAAGTGCCGCTAGCCCACGGCATCGTTTTTTTTTTGTTTGTGCTCACATCTATTCATGGACAAATTGTCAAAATTACAAATACAACAATGTAAACAAACGGGTTTTGGAGAGTGAAACGTACGAAAGATTCCGGTCTTGGTAATGGAGTGTTTTTGGTTTTGTGATTGTCAAGTCAAATGTTAAATTAGTGAATTATAACTTCTTAGTTGTATTGCATTTTTGGCAAATAATAAAAAAAACGAATAAGCTGTATAAAGTATTTTTTTCTTTATTGAGGCATTAAAAACAGAATATTTGTAATCTTTATTCTTCTTATGTTTTGGTTCATCACGTTCGTGTGTATTCTTTCGCGATTTCATGTGGTTAACAGACTCATGAGTCTTCATTTGACTTTACCTAAAGTTTTGAATTGTATTACTTTTATGGTTTTAAATAGTTCGTTTAAGAGTTAATTTTTGATGCTGATTACGAATACGAACTTCGATTTTAGCTACAAAACTATTTTTCAACATTATTTTTGTATATTTTTAATTTACTACAGGAACTTGATGTTTTAACCTAAGACTACAAATTCGTAATAAAAAGTACGAAACAAATTTAAACGGAATATTGAGGAAAGATATTGTAGGTTTGGAAAAACATCGCACAATTTTTTTTGAAAAAAGCTATTTCATGAATTTAGATAGCCTCGAAGAGCCTTATAATGTATTAAAAGGTTGGGTGCCGAATAAAATTTAAAAACATATTTTTATCAATCCCACTTTATTTTAAAAACAAATAATTATGATTAACAAATCAAAAAGTCTACATGTTTAATGATTTAAATAATTCTTTATCACAGAAAAAGAATACAATATTATTGTTAAGGACTTTGAACTAATGTGAATTTTAATGTGGATATAATCTAAACAAATTGTTTTTATTCATATATTCATCCTTGCCAACAAAAAGGAGACATTTTACATTTTGAACGGATCGATTCCAAATCGATATGCATGCTTTATTGAAGCCACACCAGGCATTTGGACACTATGATCAAAAGAAAACATAATAAATTAACAACTTGAAAATCGTAATAGTAAATGTTGCTGAACCGCACATTATAAAAATATAAAAATCCTTTAAAAATTAGTTTTCCAATTTGATTTTATTTAAATTGATATTTCACCCGATGCGAATGTGGAACAATCCAATTTATAACCTTTTCAAAAAAAAGGCGCAAATTCAACTTACAAAGGTTTACAAGTTAGAATGAATAACAAAATATTACATATTATACTTGAACGTTAGTACTCTTTCATTAGAAAGAGACGAAAGTATTTTTTAATAAGGATGGATAAGTCTAGACGTGACAATAAGTTCCCACTTTATGAAAAGAGGTATTATTGATTTTAAGTATGAGGCTGGCTGACATTCCGGGGGCCGTCTGAGCACTAGGGTTAAGACAAAATATCAAGCATAGCAAGCCGACCAACTGATCTCTTCTGCTTTATAATTCCATTCGATATTCGCACATCACAGGTTCGGACCACTCCATCAGGGCCTGGATACACTTTAGTTACTTCTCCCATTTTCCATGATGATCTAATTTCGTTTGGCTCCACCAAGATGACAATACTACCTTCTACAACCGGTTTTATATTCTTATGCCACTTAGTTCGCCTTGTTATTTCAGGTAAGTATTCTAGATACCATCGTTTGGAGAACTCTGCCATCAAATGTTGCGATCTTCGACTGTACAACTTACTATTTATATCACTGTCGTAGAAAATTCCGGGGGCCGTAACATCTCTATCATCATCACCAAAGAGCATGGAATTCGATGTAAGTGGTTTAGGATCGTCAGGGTCCACTGGAATATGTGTAAGTGGTCGCCGATTGATCTGACCCTGGGCTTCAATCAGAGCATTTCGAAGGACATCTTCTCTTGGTACAACTCCTCGTAGAATAAAATCAACAGTGTTTTTTATGGACTGAATGAGCCTCTCCCACGCACCACCCATCCATGGTGTATACGCAGGAATGAATCGCCACACTATACGATCATACTTTGCATCCAGGAATGGAGAATAATTGTATAGCGAGCTCGACTTCTCAACTGTTTTGCTCTTACTCAGAGAATTGAATTCTGCCAAAAAGGCATCTTGCTGAACTTTTCTAAACAGCCAGTCTTCTGCTCTTTTATATTCAGATGGTGTAACGAAACGTTCTTTTTCTATAACTTTTTTAAAATAAAAGTCTTTAGCACGCAGCAAAAATGCAATCGTTCTCACTGAAGAACCCCAATTCGCTTGAAATCTTGGTTTTAACTGATCATAAACGAGGAAAGAAATTCTTGATGAGCTGGTATAAACCATAACGCTAGTATCTGCTTTGTTGAAGACTGCTTTTACGTTTTTCGATTGGGTGGATTTAATTGGCCACAACTCAAAGGGTTCTCTTAGGAAATCAGGTTCCTTTAACCACCTGGACTCGTAATTCCCCATACGAGGATCAGACCATTTTGTGCCATCATCGGCTACGTTGTCTTCAGAGCTAATGTGATACCATTGTCGAGGTGAAGTTGAATCTAAGATCTCTCCGATTCTAACGGCAACAAATGTGGGAAACTTATATTCTGCAGAACTGATCCAGGAGAGTACTGTTTTTTAATCCGAGAGGAAGAGAACTTCACGAAACGAAATTGAATGAGAAGCTCTTATAGTTAGGGCTAGACGAGCTCCAAGAACTGCGGCTTGCAATTCCAAACGTGGAACCGACAACTTCTTCAATGGCGCAACCTTTGCTTTCACCATAACCAGAGAAACTTCAACGGCATCATCTTTTTGAGAGAGCAAGTATGCAACAGCAGCGAAGGCTTTTTCTGAAGCATCCACGAAGACTACAAGACTGGGCTCTAAATTGCTAGGAGACCATGAAACATACACGCATGGAATTTTCAGTTTCTCAATGCTTATCAACTCATTGATGAATTCTTTCCACTGTTCTTTTAGATGATTTGAGATTAGTTCATCCCAGTTAGAACCTTCCCTCCAAACTTTTTGTAGAATTATCCGGCCTCGGATAACATAATGAGAAATAAGTCCCAGTGGATCGAAAATACGCATGATAGTTTTATGTAAGAATTTCACGTTTAGATATTGAGCTCTCTGAAGTTAATATCTTCTTTAACAAACCATCATCTGAAATCCTATAAGTAAAAAGATCGAAATTAGGAAGCCAATACAAACCCAATTTTTTGTTATGTGACTGTCAGATTCGTTCGGATTTATGCTAATCAGTTTAGCATTAACATTTTTCTCTAGAACTTGCTTAAAAAAATCCAAACAATTTGATTGGACGTTTACCAACTCGAAGCCCATTAACTTGCAAATTTTAATGGCATCTTTTGTGACTGATAAGGCTTCTTCCACGTTATCATGGCTGTTGAAGTAATCGTCAACATAGGTCCGGTTAACTTAACCATCTACGGCATCCGGAAATTCATGCTTGAACTTGTTAGCATGAAAGTTTTTTACAAATTGGGCACACACAGGAGAACACCTAGGGCCAAACATTATCACTTCCATGATATAAACTATGGGCTTCTTGGTTGTATCTCCATCCCTCCAAAGAATGCGCTGACAATGCTGATCTTCAAGTTTTATTCTAATCTGGTGGAACATTTCCTTAACGTCAGCATTCACTGCTATCTTGCGTTCTCGAAGCTTGAAAATACCGGCGTGAAGAGACACTATGTGGTCAGGACCCTTGAGTAAATGAGAATTTAAAAAGACCCCACACACCTCTGCTGTAAAATCAGCCATATCTCTGGGTTTTGGAGGGCTATTGTTCGGATTTTCAAAGATGAAAGTAGGCGCGTACCAAACTCGGGGCCATTCTTCTTTAAGCTCTTCCGCAGAGGCAATCCTCCCATAGCCCTTTGTTAAAAGACTAAGCATATGATTGTTTTTCCACTCTAAGAGGTTTGGTTTTTTCTTCAACAACTTCTCCAATAAAATTAGTCGACTAAACGCCATCGAGAAACTATCTGGCAGCTTCACATCATCAGCATCCCATAACAAACCAATTTCATTTTAATTTTTTTTTTTTATTTATTTATTTCATTTCATTTCATTTCATTTCGTATGAACTTAAAGTAAATATTTACAATGATTTTAATAAAGAATGTAAATTTAAATATAATAAAATGAAAAAAAATAGTGACATTCTGTAGGTATTCAATTTACAAAGAAATTAAAATAGTGTTGAATGCCACTTCAATTAATATAGGTACTTAATTAAAATTAATGGGTGGGGTGACCCTTAACATTAAAGTTTAGGAAAAGTTTTAATCGAATCCTTTTGAGAGTACACAGAAAAAAAATGATGTTATTAAATTACAATAATGAAAATAAAATTACTTTATTACACAAAATCAAATACACTTCATAGTGAAAATAAAGAACACATCGTGAAACTAAACCAGAGTACCAGAAACAATTAATTCTATGTTTGAATAATCAAAATCTAAAACCCATAGTCTTAAATGACTTACAAACTTACCAGGAGGTGGGAGCTTGTTAAATAACCGAAACGATGAAATAGAATATAAATTCCGAAACGCATTTGTACGGAATGTGTGTACGGTAAAGACCTACGAAGAGTTTCCACGTAAACTATAAATTGATTGGAAACTCTGGCTCGATATAGTTTGGTTGACATTGTTTTAAGCTGCGTAAAATATCTTGAAATTTGGTGATAAAAAAGTATTTTTAAAGTGTTATCTTTATTTGAAAAATTTCTAAATTTCATCTTGGCAGTCACATCTCAAAGGTGAGCTTTAATTTTGTTTAAAAAATTATAACAACGCAAAAATGAATGGCCTACAAAGAAAACCACCAACAAAGAACAACAACAACAAACCTACAATCAACAATAGAAACACAAACGTCACACAACCACCCACTAACCCTAACAATAGAAACCCTAACTCCACGCAATCGCAAAAACGTCCGTTCACTGTTCTTTCGCCAGAGATGCACTCATCTACACAAGGTCCCAGTGCGGGTGCTATGCAAGTGATCGATGTGAAAACTTTCGAGTGCTCACTAGCAGCTCTACTTGCTGAGCGCATGAAGAACTTGGCATCAAACACCGATTTAATCGAAGTTAAGGCTAAAATGGAATGCTTGGAACGTAGCAATGAATTGCTTCAAACCAAGCTCCAGCAAGTAGAAAATAAATGCCAGGTTCTAGAACGGCAAATAGATTTTCTCGAAAGGAAAAGCAACGAGAATAATTTGGTACTGCACATACCGGCAATGGAAAATGACCAACAGGTGATGGAGAAAGCCAAAAACGTTTGCTTGGACCTTCGACAACAAAACAACCCAGCAATAATACGAAAAACAAAAGTCATTCGTTCCAGGAACAATAGATTGGCTAATGTCATCGTAGAACTGCAACACAGCGACGACACGTACCACGCATATTGAAGGCTGCCATAAAGTTGAGAGATACTGGAATTTCTATCCACCGAAATTATACCAGAGCTACTCGAGAAAAACGGCGAATTCTTATGCAAATAAAGGCAAAAATCAATGCAGACAATAAAAACACCAAAGTATCTATTCGTGGACAACAACTTTTATTCGATAACAATACTTATTACTTCGACCATAACAATACTCCAAAGTGTGAAGTAGAGGGCGGGATGGCGGTAATAAACAAATTCATTAGCGTGACAGCTGGTTGTGACAGTCATCAACTGACAGGAACTGCACAACAAGTCAACATCGTCGGTAGTGCAGTACAGCTGCCATCACCCAGTGGTGTCGAAGAGGGTTTTAAGTGTTTAGTACTAAAGCCGTCTGCCATTTAAGTAAAATTGTAGTATCTAGTAATTTAAGCGAAGAAAAAGAATATTTTAAAATTTTATCGTACAATGTATCAGGTCTGTTTAATAAATCCTTATTTAGTGATTTTTTATAAATTTGTGAATAGCTTTGATTTGATATTTTTGTATGAAACTTTTGTAACTGAAAACAACTTTTCAATTATCGAAAATAAGCTGTTAGATTTTGTATTTAAGTGGATCCCGGCAATGCGGACTCATGAGCGTGGAAGAGGAAGTGGAGGTTGCTACTTTGGTTTCATAAAAAAGCTTCAAAGTTTGAAATGCGAGTTTCGGATGCACAATAACATATGGTTTGTTTACTTAGAAATTAATGCCAAACACCTGTGGTAACTTCCTCAATACCTCAACTGTAATAATTGGGAAGAAGATTTTGAAAGAACAACGGAGTTTTAGCCACATGAGATCGACGACCGTTATGCTTATTGGAGACCTGAATGCGAGAATCGGGCTAGAGGCAGGAGTAATGAACGTTATTAACGGTTTTTATAGGCAATCAAAGGATACTGTTTGTAATGCAAGAGGAAAGAAACTCCTAGAGCTTTGCGATTCTTTTGGACTTCGAATTCAGAATGGAACGAGTGCGAGTGACACCTCGGGTAATTTCACATTTATTGGAGGCCAAGGATCATCGTTGATTGATTATGCAATCCTAGGTGAAGACTGGGAGTCACTGGTGACGGATCTAGAAGTTAAAGAATTTCCGTATTCGGATCACCTTCCCATTGTTGTAACATTCCTACAGCGGCGCTTGCAACCAAATGATGATGAAATTATTAGCCCGCAATCACTGCCCAGACTTAACTGGAAGATATCGCAAGCCCCAGCATACAGACAACAACTGGATGGTAGACTACAAGCACATCAAAGACCAGACTTTCAAATGTTAGAGCAAACCATAAAGGAATCTTACTCCCAACAGCAGCCTCGCGGAAAAGGATGGAATTCATTAAATGAGCCTTGGTTTGATCAAGAATGCCGAAAAGCTAGGAAGATTTCTTTTGCATGGTTGAAAAATGTTCGGAGTTCCTCCCAAAGCTCAGTTAGGATTAACTACTTAGAGGCCAATAGGAAATTTAAAGAGCTATGCAAAGCCAAAAAGTTGAAATATGAAGAAAAACAAGAATGCAGATTGCTGTCTTGTAAAAACGCTAAGGACTTTTGGAAACTGGCTTGGGAATTAAATGGAAAGCAACCAGTAATAAACAAAAAACTGTGTGCAAATTCACTTTTCCTTCACTTCAAAGATCTACTAAATCCCGAAACAACATTAGCAAACTGGCATTATGCAATTCCTCGATTTGAGAACGAAATTTTAGACCCAGAATTTAGTATGCATGAACTTGAACAAACTTTATGGACACTTAAAGATGGGAAAGCGGCAGGTTCAAATGGTATTCCAGTAGAGTTCTACAAATACGGAAGCGTCAAACTGAAAAAACATCTGGTAACATTATTTAACAATGTTTTTGAGGGGAATCTTCCGGTAGATGAATTCAGGAATGCTGTAATATTCCCGATGCACAAAAAAGGATCCTTGTTGGATGCAGCGAACTATCGAGGAATCTCTTTTCTAAATGCAACATATAAGATCTTCACAACAATGTTACAGAAACGACTTACAAGATGAATTACAACGCAAAATGTGCTAAACGAGTGTCAAGCTGGTTTTAGATCCGGATACTCTACAATCGACAATATCTTTCTCCTCAAGAGCCTTGCTGAAAGCTTTTGCATGCAGGGTAAAAAATTTTATGTATTTTTCATTGATTTCAAAGCAGCTTTTGACACGATCAACAGAGGTGCCTTATTTTACAAATTGTACAATCTGGGATTTTCGTTGAAGTTCGGCTTAATACTCGAAGAGTTGTACAGAGGAACACGGGCTGCAGTTTGGAATGGAGCGGAACTTTCGGATTGGTTTGCAACTTCGTCAGGAGTGAGGCAGGGATGCACACTGAGTCCTACCCTCTTTTCGCTCTTCATAAATGATCTAATTGATTTCCTTCCTGGAGCAGTTGACTTTGCGGGAGAGCGTATTAAAGCATTGATGTTCGCGGATGATATAGTCTTGTTTGCTAACTCCTCAAACACTCCAACTTATGATAAACAAGATTTACAATTACTGTTGTTTATGGAATTTGGTTTTCAACACTCAAAAATCCAAGGTGATGATTTTTAAAAGAGGAGGTGGACGAAACGCATCGAATGAAAAGTGGGTGTTTAACGGAGAAGACATTGAATGCATCAAGGAGTACAAATACCTAGGCGTCATCTTTTCGAGCAACTTAAACATGGAAAAGCATCTAGTAGAAAAACTGCAAAAAGCAAAAACAGCTATAAATATAGCATGGAAAAGAGTTTTTATGAACGTCAACATAGCACATAGTATAAAATATAAAGTATTTGAAGCTGCAGCGGAGTGTATTCTTTTATACGGCGCCCAAGTTTGGGGAGGTAAAAAGTTTCTCACAGTGGAGAAACTACTAACTCACTACGTGAAAAGAGTATTTCGTCTGCCATTGAACACACCATATCAAGTTGCAAGGATATCTTATATGATGTGATTGTGAAAGTAGATGAAAAATGTAGAGAAGATTATGTAGCTGAAGCTTCCGAGTCCTTATTCAGAACTATTTATATAATCCAAATTAATACTACATAATTATATCGATAATAATAATACCCAAATATCAATTATACCTACCTGTTATAATAAAACATAATTATAATACTAATACTTAATATAATACTAATACTTCATAATATAACATAAATATAATATCTTAACCTAAATAAACTTAATAGTAAAACATAATAATAATACATTATAATATTAAAACATAATAATAATACATTATAATATTAAAACCTAATAATAATACGTTTTAATAACACATAAAATACCTATAATAATACCTAAACATAATATTAATACTTAATAATAAAACATAATAATAATAAATAATAATACTTATAATAATATCTTAACCATAATATTACCTACTTCTAATAATATCTAATAAATACATAAGCAGTAATCCTATAACTACAAATATAATAATACCTAACCATAATATTAATATTTAATAACAAAGCATAATAATAATAATAATAATAATAATAATAATAATAATAATAATAATAATAATAATAATAATAATAATAATAATAATAATAATAATAATAATAATAATAATAATAATAATAATAATAATAATAATAATAATAATAATAATAATAATAATAATAATAATAATAATAATAATAATAATAATAATAATAATAATAATAATAATAATAATAATAATAATAATAATAATAATAATAATAATAATAATAATAATAATAATAATAATAATAATAATAATAATAATAATAATAATAATAATAATAATAATAATAATAATAATAATAATAATAATAATAATAATAATAATAATAATAATAATAATAATAATAATAATAATAATAATAATAATAATAATAATAATAATAATAATAATAATAATAATAATAATAATAATAATAATAATAATAATAATAATAATAATAATAATAATAATAATAATAATAATAATAATAATAATAATAATAATAATAATAATAATAATAATAATAATAATAATAATAATAATAATAATAATAATAATAATAATAATAATAATAATAATAATAATAATAATAATAATAATAATAATAATAATAATAATAATAATAATAATAATAATAATAATAATAATAATAATAATAATAATAATAATAATAATAATAATAATAATAATAATAATAATAATAATAATAATAATAATAATAATAATAATAATAATAATAATAATAATAATAATAATAATAATAATAATAATAATAATAATAATAATAATAATAATAATAATAATAATAATAATAATAATAATAATAATAATAATAATAATAATAATAATAATAATAATAATAATAATAATAATAATAATAATAATAATAATAATAATAATAATAATAATAATAATAATAATAATAATAATAATAATAATAATAATAATAATAATAATAATAATAATAATAATAATAATAATAATAATAATAATAATAATAATAATAATAATAATAATAATAATAATAATAATAATAATAATAATAATAATAATAATAATAATAATAATAATAATAATAATAATAATAATAATAATAATAATAATAATAATAATAATAATAATAATAATAATAATAATAATAATAATAATAATAATAATAATAATAATAATAATAATAATAATAATAATAATAATAATAATAATAATAATAATAATAATAATAATAATAATAATAATAATAATAATAATAATAATAATAATAATAATAATAATAATAATAATAATAATAATAATAATAATAATAATAATAATAATAATAATAATAATAATAATAATAATAATAATAATAATAATAATAATAATAATAATAATAATAATAATAATAATAATAATAATAATAATAATAATAATAATAATAATAATAATAATAATAATAATAATAATAATAATAATAATAATAATAATAATAATAATAATAATAATAATAATAATAATAATAATAATAATAATAATAATAATAATAATAATAATAATAATAATAATAATAATAATAATAATAATAATAATAATAATAATAATAATAATAATAATAATAATAATAATAATAATAATAATAATAATAATAATAATAATAATAATAATAATAATAATAATAATAATAATAATAATAATAATAATAATAATAATAATAATAATAATAATAATAATAATAATAATAATAATAATAATAATAATAATAATAATAATAATAATAATAATAATAATAATAATAATAATAATAATAATAATAATAATAATAATAATAATAATAATAATAATAATAATAATAATAATAATAATAATAATAATAATAATAATAATAATAATAATAATAATAATAATAATAATAATAATAATAATAATAATAATAATAATAATAATAATAATAATAATAATAATAATAATAATAATAATAATAATAATAATAATAATAATAATAATAATAATAATAATAATAATAATAATAATAATAATAATAATAATAATAATAATAATAATAATAATAATAATAATAATAATAATAATAATAATAATAATAATAATAATAATAATAATAATAATAATAATAATAATAATAATAATAATAATAATAATAATAATAATAATAATAATAATAATAATAATAATAATAATAATAATAATAATAATAATAATAATAATAATAATAATAATAATAATAATAATAATAATAATAATAATAATAATAATAATAATAATAATAATAATAATAATAATAATAATAATAATAATAATAATAATAATAATAATAATAATAATAATAATAATAATAATAATAATAATAATAATAATAATAATAATAATAATAATAATAATAATAATAATAATAATAATAATAATAATAATAATAATAATAATAATAATAATAATAATAATAATAATAATAATAATAATAATAATAATAATAATAATAATAATAATAATAATAATAATAATAATAATAATAATAATAATAATAATAATAATAATAATAATAATAATAATAATAATAATAATAATAATAATAATAATAATAATAATAATAATAATAATAATAATAATAATAATAATAATAATAATAATAATAATAATAATAATAATAATAATAATAATAATAATAATAATAATAATAATAATAATAATAATAATAATAATAATAATAATAATAATAATAATAATAATAATAATAATAATAATAATAATAATAATAATAATAATAATAATAATAATAATAATAATAATAATAATAATAATAATAATAATAATAATAATAATAATAATAATAATAATAATAATAATAATAATAATAATAATAATAATAATAATAATAATAATAATAATAATAATAATAATAATAATAATAATAATAATAATAATAATAATAATAATAATAATAATAATAATAATAATAATAATAATAATAATAATAATAATAATAATAATAATAATAATAATAATAATAATAATAATAATAATAATAATAATAATAATAATAATAATAATAATAATAATAATAATAATAATAATAATAATAATAATAATAATAATAATAATAATAATAATAATAATAATAATAATAATAATAATAATAATAATAATAATAATAATAATAATAATAATAATAATAATAATAATAATAATAATAATAATAATAATAATAATAATAATAATAATAATAATAATAATAATAATAATAATAATAATAATAATAATAATAATAATAATAATAATAATAATAATAATAATAATAATAATAATAATAATAATAATAATAATAATAATAATAATAATAATAATAATAATAATAATAATAATAATAATAATAATAATAATAATAATAATAATAATAATAATAATAATAATAATAATAATAATAATAATAATAATAATAATAATAATAATAATAATAATAATAATAATAATAATAATAATAATAATAATAATAATAATAATAATAATAATAATAATAATAATAATAATAATAATAATAATAATAATAATAATAATAATAATAATAATAATAATAATAATAATAATAATAATAATAATAATAATAATAATAATAATAATAATAATAATAATAATAATAATAATAATAATAATAATAATAATAATAATAATAATAATAATAATAATAATAATAATAATAATAATAATAATAATAATAATAATAATAATAATAATAATAATAATAATAATAATAATAATAATAATAATAATAATAATAATAATAATAATAATAATAATAATAATAATAATAATAATAATAATAATAATAATAATAATAATAATAATAATAATAATAATAATAATAATAATAATAATAATAATAATAATAATAATAATAATAATAATAATAATAATAATAATAATAATAATAATAATAATAATAATAATAATAATAATAATAATAATAATAATAATAATAATAATAATAATAATAATAATAATAATAATAATAATAATAATAATAATAATAATAATAATAATAATAATAATAATAATAATAATAATAATAATAATAATAATAATAATAATAATAATAATAATAATAATAATAATAATAATAATAATAATAATAATAATAATAATAATAATAATAATAATAATAATAATAATAATAATAATAATAATAATAATAATAATAATAATAATAATAATAATAATAATAATAATAATAATAATAATAATAATAATAATAATAATAATAATAATAATAATAATAATAATAATAATAATAATAATAATAATAATAATAATAATAATAATAATAATAATAATAATAATAATAATAATAATAATAATAATAATAATAATAATAATAATAATAATAATAATAATAATAATAATAATAATAATAATAATAATAATAATAATAATAATAATAATAATAATAATAATAATAATAATAATAATAATAATAATAATAATAATAATAATAATAATAATAATAATAATAATAATAATAATAATAATAATAATAATAATAATAATAATAATAATAATAATAATAATAATAATAATAATAATAATAATAATAATAATAATAATAATAATAATAATAATAATAATAATAATAATAATAATAATAATAATAATAATAATAATAATAATAATAATAATAATAATAATAATAATAATAATAATAATAATAATAATAATAATAATAATAATAATAATAATAATAATAATAATAATAATAATAATAATAATAATAATAATAATAATAATAATAATAATAATAATAATAATAATAATAATAATAATAATAATAATAATAATAATAATAATAATAATAATAATAATAATAATAATAATAATAATAATAATAATAATAATAATAATAATAATAATAATAATAATAATAATAATAATAATAATAATAATAATAATAATAATAATAATAATAATAATAATAATAATAATAATAATAATAATAATAATAATAATAATAATAATAATAATAATAATAATAATAATAATAATAATAATAATAATAATAATAATAATAATAATAATAATAATAATAATAATAATAATAATAATAATAATAATAATAATAATAATAATAATAATAATAATAATAATAATAATAATAATAATAATAATAATAATAATAATAATAATAATAATAATAATAATAATAATAATAATAATAATAATAATAATAATAATAATAATAATAATAATAATAATAATAATAATAATAATAATAATAATAATAATAATAATAATAATAATAATAATAATAATAATAATAATAATAATAATAATAATAATAATAATAATAATAATAATAATAATAATAATAATAATAATAATAATAATAATAATAATAATAATAATAATAATAATAATAATAATAATAATAATAATAATAATAATAATAATAATAATAATAATAATAATAATAATAATAATAATAATAATAATAATAATAATAATAATAATAATAATAATAATAATAATAATAATAATAATAATAATAATAATAATAATAATAATAATAATAATAATAATAATAATAATAATAATAATAATAATAATAATAATAATAATAATAATAATAATAATAATAATAATAATAATAATAATAATAATAATAATAATAATAATAATAATAATAATAATAATAATAATAATAATAATAATAATAATAATAATAATAATAATAATAATAATAATAATAATAATAATAATAATAATAATAATAATAATAATAATAATAATAATAATAATAATAATAATAATAATAATAATAATAATAATAATAATAATAATAATAATAATAATAATAATAATAATAATAATAATAATAATAATAATAATAATAATAATAATAATAATAATAATAATAATAATAATAATAATAATAATAATAATAATAATAATAATAATAATAATAATAATAATAATAATAATAATAATAATAATAATAATAATAATAATAATAATAATAATAATAATAATAATAATAATAATAATAATAATAATAATAATAATAATAATAATAATAATAATAATAATAATAATAATAATAATAATAATAATAATAATAATAATAATAATAATAATAATAATAATAATAATAATAATAATAATAATAATAATAATAATAATAATAATAATAATAATAATAATAATAATAATAATAATAATAATAATAATAATAATAATAATAATAATAATAATAATAATAATAATAATAATAATAATAATAATAATAATAATAATAATAATAATAATAATAATAATAATAATAATAATAATAATAATAATAATAATAATAATAATAATAATAATAATAATAATAATAATAATAATAATAATAATAATAATAATAATAATAATAATAATAATAATAATAATAATAATAATAATAATAATAATAATAATAATAATAATAATAATAATAATAATAATAATAATAATAATAATAATAATAATAATAATAATAATAATAATAATAATAATAATAATAATAATAATAATAATAATAATAATAATAATAATAATAATAATAATAATAATAATAATAATAATAATAATAATAATAATAATAATAATAATAATAATAATAATAATAATAATAATAATAATAATAATAATAATAATAATAATAATAATAATAATAATAATAATAATAATAATAATAATAATAATAATAATAATAATAATAATAATAATAATAATAATAATAATAATAATAATAATAATAATAATAATAATAATAATAATAATAATAATAATAATAATAATAATAATAATAATAATAATAATAATAATAATAATAATAATAATAATAATAATAATAATAATAATAATAATAATAATAATAATAATAATAATAATAATAATAATAATAATAATAATAATAATAATAATAATAATAATAATAATAATAATAATAATAATAATAATAATAATAATAATAATAATAATAATAATAATAATAATAATAATAATAATAATAATAATAATAATAATAATAATAATAATAATAATAATAATAATAATAATAATAATAATAATAATAATAATAATAATAATAATAATAATAATAATAATAATAATAATAATAATAATAATAATAATAATAATAATAATAATAATAATAATAATAATAATAATAATAATAATAATAATAATAATAATAATAATAATAATAATAATAATAATAATAATAATAATAATAATAATAATAATAATAATAATAATAATAATAATAATAATAATAATAATAATAATAATAATAATAATAATAATAATAATAATAATAATAATAATAATAATAATAATAATAATAATAATAATAATAATAATAATAATAATAATAATAATAATAATAATAATAATAATAATAATAATAATAATAATAATAATAATAATAATAATAATAATAATAATAATAATAATAATAATAATAATAATAATAATAATAATAATAATAATAATAATAATAATAATAATAATAATAATAATAATAATAATAATAATAATAATAATAATAATAATAATAATAATAATAATAATAATAATAATAATAATAATAATAATAATAATAATAATAATAATAATAATAATAATAATAATAATAATAATAATAATAATAATAATAATAATAATAATAATAATAATAATAATAATAATAATAATAATAATAATAATAATAATAATAATAATAATAATAATAATATAATAATAATAATAATAATAATAATAATAATAATAATAATAATAATAATAATAATAATAATAATAATAATAATAATAATAATAATAATAATAATAATAATAATAATAATAATAATAATAATAATAATAATAATAATAATAATAATAATAATAATAATAATAATAATAATAATAATAATAATAATAATAATAATAATAATAATAATAATAATAATAATAATAATAATAATAATAATAATAATAATAATAATAATAATAATAATAATAATAATAATAATAATAATAATAATAATAATAATAATAATAATAATAATAATAATAATAATAATAATAATAATAATAATAATAATAATAATAATAATAATAATAATAATAATAATAATAATAATAATAATAATAATAATAATAATAATAATAATAATAATAATAATAATAATAATAATAATAATAATAATAATAATAATAATAATAATAATAATAATAATAATAATAATAATAATAATAATAATAATAATAATAATAATAATAATAATAATAATAATAATAATAATAATAATAATAATAATAATAATAATAATAATAATAATAATAATAATAATAATAATAATAATAATAATAATAATAATAATAATAATAATAATAATAATAATAATAATAATAATAATAATAATAATAATAATAATAATAATAATAATAATAATAATAATAATAATAATAATAATAATAATAATAATAATAATAATAATAATAATAATAATAATAATAATAATAATAATAATAATAATAATAATAATAATAATAATAATAATAATAATAATAATAATAATAATAATAATAATAATAATAATAATAATAATAATAATAATAATAATAATAATAATAATAATAATAATAATAATAATAATAATAATAATAATAATAATAATAATAATAATAATAATAATAATAATAATAATAATAATAATAATAATAATAATAATAATAATAATAATAATAATAATAATAATAATAATAATAATAATAATAATAATAATAATAATAATAATAATAATAATAATAATAATAATAATAATAATAATAATAATAATAATAATAATAATAATAATAATAATAATAATAATAATAATAATAATAATAATAATAATAATAATAATAATAATAATAATAATAATAATAATAATAATAATAATAATAATAATAATAATAATAATAATAATAATAATAATAATAATAATAATAATAATAATAATAATAATAATAATAATAATAATAATAATAATAATAATAATAATAATAATAATAATAATAATAATAATAATAATAATAATAATAATAATAATAATAATAATAATAATAATAATAATAATAATAATAATAATAATAATAATAATAATAATAATAATAATAATAATAATAATAATAATAATAATAATAATAATAATAATAATAATAATAATAATAATAATAATAATAATAATAATAATAATAATAATAATAATAATAATAATAATAATAATAATAATAATAATAATAATAATAATAATAATAATAATAATAATAATAATAATAATAATAATAATAATAATAATAATAATAATAATAATAATAATAATAATAATAATAATAATAATAATAATAATAATAATAATAATAATAATAATAATAATAATAATAATAATAATAATAATAATAATAATAATAATAATAATAATAATAATAATAATAATAATAATAATAATAATAATAATAATAATAATAATAATAATAATAATAATAATAATAATAATAATAATAATAATAATAATAATAATAATAATAATAATAATAATAATAATAATAATAATAATAATAATAATAATAATAATAATAATAATAATAATAATAATAATAATAATAATAATGTAGGGGGAGGGAAAGGGAATAAATTAAATTAAAGCGTTTGTTTAATTTTAAGTAATTTTAATTCACTTTAGTATTAAAAATGTAATTATAATTAAAATTGAATTAAGATATTAGAAAAATATAAAAAAAAAGATAATGATAGTTTAGCTTGACTTTAACTTGACTTTGACTTGACTTTCCGTTTGACTTTACTTTTACTTTACTTGACTTTACTTTTTTGAATAATTGCTAATTGCGTTAAGTTTTATCTTTATAGTCTAGTTAGTTGTACATTTTGAATTTTAGAAATGGAATGAATTGGAAATAAATATTATTTGAATGCTAATAGTGTACATGTGCAAAGTTTGGTTTTTATTTAGGATGTTTAAGATATGTAGTCATCCTACATTCGGCCATCCTTCTTGTCGGCTGCCTCAGACGAACAGTCATCTTTGGTAAGGTTTCTTCATCGCTAAAATTTCGTAACATCTTCATCACTGTCTTCGGAATCATTTTCATCACTTTCACTGTCATCTTCATTTCGCCAGGGCTTCATAAAGTCAGCGGAGGACGAGGTAGAATTTGGTCCCTCGTGAACTCCCACTTTACGAACTTCATATCGGTCGTTTCGCTTGACTTTAACGACTTCATACGGGCCTAAGTATAATGGATACAGCTTAGTTCCGGGTGCAAATTGAGTTTTCTTTATCGCAACCAGATCGCCCATTTTGTATTGCGTAGCAGCTTTTCTCTTTCGGTTATAGCCTTTTCGATTTTCTTCTTGGACCTTCGCAATTTGTTCTTTAGCTTGGCTTCGCATCTCCTTCCTTTTGTCTTCGAATTCTTCGATAAGTAGCTCTTCCATCAGTTGCTTCAATTCAATATTCTCCGCACATTTCATACGAACTCCGAACATTAACTCAAATGGAGTTTTGTTTGTGCTTCGATTCACTGTTGAGTTCAAGATTCTTTGCAGTCCTGGAACATGCTTGAACCACTTATCAGGAGCATCTACTGACATTTTCGTCAACATTTCAATGATAGTCCTGTTGACTCTCTCCACCTGTCCATTTCCGCGAGCAACCCCTGTAGTCACCAGTGAATGGTTGATCTTTCGTTCTTCGCAATACTCCTTAAATAGATTAGAGGTAAAGGCAGAACCTCTGTCCGTGATGACTCTCACTGGATCACCAAAAATCTCACTCTGGAACAACATCTTCTTCACAACTTCTTCAGCACCCGTAGACTTTACCGGAAATATCCAAGTAAACTTGGAAAAAGCATCGACGATAACCAACAAATGTTTGTAACTTTTTGCTGTCGAATTCATAGGACCAAGATGATCAAGATGATACGTATGGAGTGGAGTATCAAATTTTTCAATTGGGTTGAGTAAACACTCCTGCTTTCCACTCTTTCTCGCTCCAAGGATACATGGTATACAATTCGCAATCACTTGTTTAATTTTCGAAGACATGTTTGGTATACAAAAATCTTTTCTCGCCAAAACTTCGACCTTCCTTGCATTCATGTGACCTTGCTCGTGTATGCCTCGCAGTACTTCTCTTTGTAGCTTCTTTGGAACAACCAGAGAATAATCACCTTCAACAAATTTGTAAAGAACACCGCTGCGCATAACAAAATCTTCATGCTCTTGATGTTTCAAGATATTTGATATCAGCAAACAAAACTCATCCGTTTCTTGCGCTTTTCTAACGCGATGTAAAGCACCATCTTCTACCCTCATTATTGCAGGAAATCGACTAAGCGCGTCTACGTGCCTCATC